>JAXCGZ010020956.1:70000-110523 GCA_037179515.1 Halocaridina rubra | reverse complement strand
TAATAATAATAATAATAATAATAATAATAATAATAATAATAATAATAATAATAATAATAATAATAATAATAATAATAATAATAATAATAATAATATTAATAATAATAATAATAATAATAATAATGATAATTATAATAATAATAATAATGATAATAATAATAATAATAATAATAATAATAATAATAATAATAATAATAATAATAATAATAATAATAATAATAATAATAATAATAATAATAATAATAATAATAATAATAATAATAATAATAATAATAATAATAATAATAATAATAATAATAATAATAATAATAATAATAATAATAATAATAATAATAATAATAATAATAATAATAATAATAATAATAATAATAATAATAATAATAATAATAATAATCAATAATAGTACTAATAATTTTATAGAAGGAGCATTTGAGTGGATAAAATAACTAAGCATTTTTAAATGAAAGGAAAATAAAGGCCACACAACAAATTTTGAAGTTTTAGGGGAGGACTAAAGTATTGCTGAAACATGGGAAGAGATTTGCGAAGAATTTATGTGTCATTCTTATTTAAAGTAACTATATTATAAATGAGAGAATATGGCAAGTAGTAGATAAGTTAAATATTCAAATACAAAAGTACGTAAATCATATTTAGAATTAAAAAATTGTACACATGATGGATAATAATATATTTTATGGAATTAGATAATAATATTTGTGCTGCATCACTGTAGTACCATGAATCATATTTGAGAAGTTACTGAAGTTTGGGCTGATTCAGAGATACTGGAAGCTTTTGAACGCCGTCCATATCTTCAGAAAAGGAAGGATACACACAGTTCTAAACAATATAAATGTTTAATTTACTATCATAGTAAAGTTTTGGAGAAATTACTGAGAAAGCATATTTATTCTCGATTGAAGTTTTACACTTTTTTCAGTGAGACATTATGTCTTTAGAGAAAGCAGGTCTCTGCAAACAATCTTACTAAAATCATATGAAGAAGTTAGCTTAATCTAACAAGAAAATGAGGGTTGAACAGATTGCATTATTTATGGATAAATCTTAGAGTAGAGAAAAGGGATATTAATTTGCAAGAAGAAAGCAAAGGGTCAGGGCAAGATATGCAGTTTGCAACTGGAGAAGGGTTGGCAATGGTGTTCCACTGGTATCACTTATGTATCTTATATATAAATTATCTGCTTGAGTCCGTAAATGCATATTCAAATATGTTTAAAGATAAAGTAGAGATTGTGAAGAGAGTAAAAGACAAAAATGGCATTAGTAACATTAGGAATACCTAATTTGTCTGCTGAGTGGTCAGAAAAGTGGCCAATGAGATTTAATACTTTAAAATATTAAGCAGTGAGAATGAGAAAGAATGCAAGACTATTCATGTTTCGATATCCAGTATCAAGAGAAGAACTTCAAGAATCTATGAATGTCTCTGGATATACGAATGAATAGCAAAGTAAATATTTAGATAAATTTGTTTTTGGATATATATATTTAAAGGCAGCATATGCTTGTTAGTAGACTTCAGGCATATGGGCAAGGAAATGCTCAGAAATATTTATGTTTTTCACTTAATTTAAAGTAAACAACAGAAATGATGGAACATGGCAAGTAGTAGAAAACATAATATTTTCAAATACAAAATTAGATGCATCATTGATGGTAATAAATACTTATAATTATGCCTTCGTATATCCAACCTATAGTCTTAACATTTAATATTGTTAAAGTTTTCAAAACTTTGCTCAAATCTCACTTTTTGTAACGTCTTGAATCTAACTCACTCATACAGCTTCCGTAAGGCAAGATCCACATGTGACTTCCTGTCCTATTTTACTCATGTATGGTCATCTTCTCTGAGGAACTATGGGTAATCATTTGTCGTCTCCCTTGATATCTCTAAGGGTTTTGATATAGTCTGGCACAAGGCTTTGTTGGCCAAACTCCCTGCTTCTTCGATGGTTTTATATCTGTAGTTGTTGACGGTGCAACATCTAAACCATTCCCTGTTACCAGTTGTGTTCCACAGGGCTTCGTTCCTTCACCTATTCTGCTTCTTCTCTTCATCAACGATCTTCTTCAGTCCCCATCCTCCTCCCTTCTTTACGCCTTTGCTAACGATTCTACACTTCATTTTTTCTTTGCCTTTTTTCGCGGCCTTTACCTGTTACTCCTAGTCAGTTTCATGTCACTCTCTCTTCTACTCTCAACTCCAATTTTCAGAAGGCATCTGAATGGGGTACCCAATATTTAGTTAAATTTAATGCCTCTAAGAGAGTTTCTGGCTATCTTGTTTATCTGCTTCTTCTTCTGATAGCCACATGGTCTTTCAAACTAACGAAATTTATCCTCTTAATTATATTTAGATATTAGTAACCCAAATAGCCTCTAACCTGTCTTAGGAATCACATAATTCAAATTTTTAAATCTGCATCCATGAACTTGAGGGTTCTGTTTCGTTTTTGTCATTGCTTTTCCTCATTACAGTTACTTTACTTTTCCTCTTTACAGATACTTAAAATCTACAAAGGCCTTATCCGTCCCTGCTTGGAATACTGCTCGCACATCAGGGGTGCTTCTTCATATACTTTTGTCCTTGACTGGGTTAAATTTAAGACATTCAGATTCATCAATGACCCTTCTCTTACTTCTAATCTAGAGTTTCTTTCTCTTCACTGTACGGTATCATCCCTCGCTCGTTTCCATTGCTACTACTTCCAACGCGAATCTGATGAGTTGGCAAGTTGCAACCCTCAAACGCTGCCGAGACCACCTAAGACTCTTCAAGAGGCCTCGTCTCACAGGTACTGTGTGGAGATTTATAGCTCGTGGATTGGTCACTGCAGAGATTGATTCTTTCCATCTACCTCCAGACTTTGGAACTCTCTTCCTCCTTCTCTCTTTCCTAGTTCTTATGCCCCATATTTCTTCAAAAATGGATCAATCGCATCTCAGGGCCTAATCCTGCCATATCTCTAGGTCTTCAGTACGTCGACTACTCCTTCAGCCTGTCTTTTGCCTATTGTGTATCATTGCCTCATCTCTGCCTTGTTGTTCACTGTTTACTTTTCCTTTTGTCTTAATGTTTTCTTCATGCCATGGCCTTTATTGATGAGGGCAATTTTCTTACCTATCTCGGTGTCACACTTATAAAAAAATTATTTATGTTATCCTTCAGCTTTAATATGTATTACCCTTCTGAACATTACACTTAAAATGACATACATTAACTAGAAAAAAGTTTAAGGACATTTTGCGATGCAGGTGACAATGATATATAATTTATGTAACCAGGAAAGGCTTAAGGAGTTAGTTTTACCAACACTAGAGGCTAAAGGAAAAAGGGGAAAGCTTACCAACACTAGAGGCTAAAGGAAAGAGGAGGATAGAGTAACGGGTTTTAGATTCACTCATGATTTCGAATGTGTGGAAAGGGAGTGATATTTTGATACTTGTGGTTCTAGAAGTTTTAGTTAGAAAGTTCGCTAAAAAAAATTCCTAGCAGGATGTAAGTGGGACATTATTAATGTAAAAAAAAATAAGAATGGAATTAACTAAGTAAGGAAACAGCAAATGGTGATTACCTTCATACTATTAAGCTAGATATGATAGTGTTAGTGAGTAATGATGTAACCGACTAAGAGATGGGAAGTTATGACTATAGGTCTCTTTTATGAGATCACACATACAAACAAACATGCATGCAAGATGGGCGATATGGATATTTCTATCTAAGATAAATGGTGCTAAAAAGTGAATGTTTATTCCTATAGAAAGTTTCTTGAGATTACAAATTGAATTTTACAGTTCAATATATGGTAGGTGTAGAGAGTTTCAATTTGTACTAGCTGAAGAGGCCATTAGCTATAGATAGAAAATATCCTTCATTGGAAAAAGAAGTAAGAGTATTTATTACTGTTCTGGTACTATCGGTGAAGAAAATTATTTATATTTGGAATTTCAAGCATTAAAAGGCAGGTTTATTTCTTTTTTTAATGTATCAGTTGTAACGTTTATTTCTTTTTATTTGTTGATGTATCGGCATAGTGCTTATAAGACTACTTATCATCATGCCGAAAGCAGTAAGGAACTTATATTATTTTAGTTGGATGCATCTATATTCTCTTAATTTCCTTCAGCATGTCGTATTTTTTATGTGAGTTCGCTTCTTCTACTTTTTAGGTTAGATGAGTTTCATTTACCAGGTTATAATATAATTTTTAAATATTAAAAACCATTTCAAAATGTACTCAAATACTTAGATAGTACCAGACCTTCTTTCTAAATATATTCCGTTATCAGTATGCAGAACACATCACAACCATATCCATATCGCTCCCATCGTGACCTTATCAGCATAATGGACCTCGATAATATGTCTTAGGACGTTATTGGCTATTTATGACAAGTCACTTTATTATATATCTACTTTTATGAGATTGTTTTGTATACCTTTAAAGACTGATGCAATATTAACTTCTCACTTTCTCTCTTTGTAGCCTTAAAGTAGTCTTTACTTTAAGTATTACTTGATAGTCAACATGAATTTGACAATACAAATAAAGAATATGAAGAGTCATCTCTTTGGAAGAGAATATATATATATATATATATATATATATATATATATATATATATATATATATATATATATATATATATATATATATATATATATATATATATATATATATATATATATATATATATATATATATATATATATATATATATATATATATATATATATATATATATATATATATATATATATATATATATATATATATATCTATCAATATATATATATTATATATATATATATATATATATATATATATATATATATATATATATATATATATATATATATATATATATATATATATATATATATATATATATATATATATATATATATATATATATATATATATATATATATATATATATATATATATATATATATATATATATCTATATATATATATATATATATATATATATATATATATATATATATATATATATATATATATATATATATATATATGAGTGAATGGATGGTAAATCAGGTAGTGGAATGGAAAGAAGTGTCACCTAGGCTGATGTGGGTTGAGGGCTAGGATAGGAAGGGCATGTTGGGCTTTTGTTAGTGCGTATGGGCCAGGATGTGAGAGAAGTGAGGAAGAGCGGGATGAATTCTGGAATGAGTTAACTAGATGTGTGGATGGTCTGAGTAGAAGGAACTATGTAGGTGTGTTGGACGACTTGAATGCCAGAGTGGGTGATGGAGAGATAGAAGGTGTTGTAGGAAAGTATGGGGTACCAGGTGGGAATGAGAGTGGCGAGAGACTGTTAGATATGTGTGTGGAGCAAGAGTTGGTGATAGGCAATAGTTTATTTAAGAAGAAGTTATTAAATAAGTATACATGGATGAGAGTGGCAAATGGAAGAGTGAAAGAAAGAGCATTGATGGATTATGTGTTGGTAGCAAAGAGCATGATTGGTAGAGTGAAAGATGTACATGCATTCAGGGGTGTGGCTGCTGGGATGTCTGATCATTTTTTGGTTGAAGCAAAAGTGGTAGTAGCAAAAGAGTGGGGAAATAGTGTGGGGGGATGTAGAAGGGAAATAGTGAAGGTGGAAGAGTTGAAAAAGCCAGAGAAGAGACAGGAATATCAGGACAGGTTGAGAGTGGCATATGACAGGGTGAAAGAAAGAGAAGTTGGGGAGTTAGGGGAGGAATGGGGGTTGATGAAAGAATGTTTTGTGGGACATGCAAGTGATGTGTGTGGAAAGAGGTTTGTTGAATGTGGGATGAGGAGGGGCAGCGAGTGGTGGAATGAAGGGGTGAAAATGAAGGTGGAAGAGAAAAAGAGGGCTTTTGAGGAATGGCTGCAGTGTAAAAGTAGGGAGAAGTATGAAAGATATAGGGAGAAAAATGTGGAAACCAAGCGGAAGGTAGAGGAAGAGAAGAGGTTGGCAAATGTTAGGTGGGGACAGGATTTTAGTAGGTCATATGAGGAGAATAAAAAGAAGTTTTGGAAAGAAGTGAAGAGAGCAAGGAAGGGTGGATCGAGGATGGAAGAGACAGTGAAAGATGTGAATGGACAGATGTTAAGAGGGAACGATGCAAGGAAAAGATGTGCAGAATATTTTGAGTGCATGCTGAATGTTGAGGAAGATAGAGAGGCAGCTATAGTGGCAGTGGGAGGGGTTCAAGGGCCAGTAGTGGGAGATGAAAATGAGAGAGAGATTACAAGAGAGGAGGTGAAAAGGGCATTGTATGAAGCGAAAGCAGGTAAAGCACCTGGAATGGATGGTGTGAGATAGGAGATGTTGAAAGAAGGGGGTGTGACTGCATTGGAATGGTTAGTGAGAGTGTTTAATATATGCTTTATGTTGTCATTGGTGCCAGTGTATTGGGTGATTGCCTGTATAGTGCCCCTATACAAAGGTAATGGAGATATGTTTGAATGCAGTAATTTTAGGGGTATAAGTTTGTTGAGTGTGGTAGGAAAAGTGTATGGTAGGATACTGGTTAATAGGATTAGGGATAAGACAGAATATGTGATCGCGGAAGTGCAGAGTGGTTTTAGGAGAGGTAGAGGTTGCATAGATCAGATTTTTATAGTTAGGCGGTTATGTGAGAAATATTTAGCAAAGGGTAAGGATGTGTATTTTGCATTTTTGGATCTGAAGAAAGCATATGATAGAGTTGATAGAGAGGCTATGTGGAATGTTTTGAGATTATATGGAATCAATGGTAAATTGTTGCATGCAGTGAAGAGTTTGTATGAGGGTAGTAGAGCTTGTGTTAGGGTAGGGAATGAAGTGAGTGAGTGGTTTCCAGTGAGTGTGGGACTGAGACAGGGATGTGTGATGTCACCATGGCTGTTCAATTTATATATTGATGGAGTTGTAAGAGAGGTGAATGAGCGAGTGCGTGGTCGAGGTTTGAGAATGGTAGATGGGGATGATAACGAGTGGGAGCTGAATCAGTTGCTGTTTGCAGATGATACTGTGGTGGTGGCAGATTCAGAGGAAAAGCTGTGTCAGTTAGTGTCAGAATTTGGAATGGTGTGTGAGAGAAGGAAGCTGTGAGTGAATGTGGGAAAGAGTAAGGTTATGAGGTGTAAAAGAAATGAGGATGGCGCTGGATTGAATGTTATGTTGAATGGAGAGACACTTGAGGAGGTTAATCAGTTTAAGTATTTAGGCTCGCAAATGGTGGAGTGAAGGCAGATGTGTGTCACAGAGTGAATGAAGGATGTAAAGTGTTGGGTGCATTGAAAGGAGTGATGAAGAATAGAGGGTTGGAAATGAATGTTAAGAAAGTTTTGTATGAGAAAGTGGTTGTGCCAACTGTGATGTATGGATCAGAGTTATGGGATATGAAAGTAAGTGAGAGACGGAAACTAAATGTGTTTGAGATGAAATGCCTGAGGAGTATGATTGGTGTATATCGATTGGATAAGGTTAGGAATGAAGTGGTGAGAGCAAGAACGGGTGTGAGGAGAGAAATTGCAGCCAGAGTAGATATGAATGTTCTGAGATGGTTTGGCCATGTGGAAAGGATGGATGATGAAAGGCTGCTGAAAAAGGTGATGAATGCGAGAGTTGATGGGAGAAATGCTAGAGGGAGGAATAGGTTTGGATGGATGGATGGAGTAAGGAGAGCCCTGAATGATAGGAGGATGGATGTGAGGGAAGCAAGCGAGCGTGCTAGGAATAGGAATGAGTGGTGAGCGATTGTGACGCGGCTCTGAAGGGCATCTGCTGTTACCACGGGGCTGCATCTTACAGAGATAGTCCTGTGGTAGGGGCAGTAGGAGGAGCTGGCACTTGTGAAGCGACACAGGTTGTGGAAGAGCCGGGAGGATGGGCTGTGACTCTCCAGCAGTGCCATCTGAACGGTCGCTAGCTCCCTCGTCATTGCCCATAGAGCAAAGTAATCCCCCTATTTGTTTTCCTTTCTTGATGTCGGCTACCCCCCAATTAAAGGGGGAAACAGCCAAGGTATATATATATATATATATATATATATATATATATATATATATATATATATATATATATATATATATATATATTTCCAATAATATATTTATGGCATTAGTCAACAATTTACCTGCAATATGACACCTGCAGCATAGGGAATGTTCACAACCAATTGACTATATTAAGTTACGTCAGGTTAGTGTAGGTTAGGTTTATGAGGATCCGTTTATGAATATGTTGTTCTGGTGTATTTGGTTGTATACTTATAACGTGTACACATTTTCTCAGTGACAAAATAAAAATTTTCTTAAAGCAGAGACTTTTTTCCCATAAAATGCTTGCTAATTATATTTAAAAAATCTGACAGGCTGCGTTTATAATGCATTTATGACCTAGTTAATCTTTATTTTATTTAGCCATTGTGTATTTTTCATTGCAGGAGACACCACGGTGGGTAAGACTTCGCTGGTGCAAGCCTTTTTATCGGATGGTGCCCAGTTCCCCAAAAATTATAACATGGTAATCATCACTTCAGGACGTTGGTTAAAGTCTCTCTCTCTCTCTCTCTCTCTCTCTCGTCTCTCTCTCTCTCTCTCTCTCTCTCTCTCTCTCTTATATATATATATATATATATATATATATATATATATATATATATATATATATCTCTCTCTCTATCTCTCTCTCTCTCTCTCTCTCTCTCTATACTATCATATATCTATCTATCTATCTATACTATATCTACTTTTCTCTGTTCTTATTTTCCTCCTTTAATGTTCTGCATTAATAATAGGGTGTATTTGGCTATATGATTTGTTTAATAATGTTGCAGATGCTCACAATTTAATATTTATTTTACCATAGAAAATAATTTTGATAATCATTTTTGGTGTTTTATGATGTAGTATGTATTATTACTTTATAATTTAGTAATAAAGCAATGCTTATCTTTTCTATGTGAAATTTGTTATTGACGCTATTTTTCTTATCACTGCTGTTATTACTAGTGGTTAGTTTTCATTCTTCTAGTTTATGTCAGTTATACATCAACGCACATGTTCTCAGTGTCAAATATGTTATCATTATTGCTGTTATTTTTGGTGTTACTGTCATTACGTTTGAGTGTTGTTGTTGACACACCATTCATCTTATTTCCAGACTCTGGGTTTGGATATTGAAACGAAGATGATCAACGTGCCGGACACGAATTACTCAGTGGAACTCTACCTATACGACTGCTCTGGAAAGGATTTTTACAGGGGTTTGGTCGTGAAACTGGTAGGAAATGATGCTAGTTATCCTTAGAAGACATTATAGATTCTATCTTAAGGTTGTCTTTAATGAGATGAAGTCATATATTATTTTCTTCAGACTATTTTTCTTAGAAGAGGTCGTATGTTCTAGTTATCAAAATTATATTGTTTTTTTTTTATTCTCTCTAACTTAGGAAAAGTCATAAGCTCTATTTTTCAGGCTTTATTTCTTTAAAGACAGTCTCTCTCTCTCTCTCTCTCTCTCTCTCTCTCTCTCTCTCTCTCTCTCTCTCTCTCTCTCTCTCTCTCTCTCTCTCTCTCTCTCTCTCTCTCTCTCTCTCTCTCTCTCTCTCTCTCTCTCCAGCTCAGCTACATTTTACTTATTAACTCTGATAAATGCGTTATTTTAAGAGAATTATAAAATTTGAAAATAGCCAGTTATTATTATTATTATTATTATTATTATTATTATTATTATTATTATTATTATTATTATTATTATTATTATTATTATTATTATTATTATTATTATTACTTCATTATTATTATTACTATTATTATTATTATTATTATTATTATTGTTATTATTATTATTATTACTTATTATTATTTTGTGCGCTCAGTGCCCAATAAGCCCGGTTATTCAAATATATGGCCATGAAGCGTTGTTATGTTTGCTCCTTATTCAGTTTTACATTGAAATTAAATCTCGTGTATGCAGGCTCTCCTACTTCGTAGAGCCAATAGCATATTCCAGTCTTATACCGACCTATCATTCAATGGTCGGTATCTAATAAGGTAGTGTAAAGAGACTGGCTGCTGGCAGACGCTAGGAGAAGCTTAAAGTCTCATAAGATATGTATCAAATGTACTTTGGATTTTTGTATATAGTAAGAGTAATTTCTCTGTAACGGAAAACTCAGAATATTTGTGTATAATCTTCCAGAGCAGTCAACCATCTCTAATCCTATTAGTATATGATGTAACTTCGGAACACTCCTTCAAATGTCTGACAGAAATGTACGAACAGGTAAACAGATAAAATTCATACAAAAGTCAATATTTATAAGTGTTTTAACATGTTCTTCAAATGAAATAAATTAAAGGGCAAAATAGTATACAAAATGAATTCTACAAGTTCTCATATTGAAAAACACACTGAAATGATCACTCCAAACTTTCATAAATCTAATTAGTAGTTATCCAAACTAAATCTATGAGACTAAGCCATCCTCCAATGTACAGGTGAAAGCCCAGCATAAAGATGAACAGTTGAAGGGGGTTCTTTATGCCAATAAAACCGATCTCGTGAACCGTCGACTAGTAAGCCCCAAAGCGGGAAGAGATTTGGCTGGAAAACTTGGACTTACGTATTTTGAGGGGTCGGCGGTAAGTATATAAATATCATTGCACATGTAACATAATCTCTTACTTTTTTTATTGAGAAAAAACGGTAATTCTTTTCTTTCAGATCCATAATTAGGAAAAAAAATCAATATTTATTACAATATTAGGTTTGGTTTGGTTAGGTTAGTTAAGAAACGAGTTGATTGATAATTGAAGTGATTGCTTTATAACTGTTTTAGATCTACTTTCCAATGGTTTATAAATTTGCTGCCGTGTGAAAGTAAATATTTACCCGAAAAAAGATTTTTGAATCCATTAATAATAATAGTAATAATAATAATAATAATAATAATAATAATAATAATAATAATAATAATAATAATAATAATAATAATAATAATAATAATAATAATAATAATAATAATAATAATAATAATAATAATAATAATAGAAAAAAAGATTATGTATATTAGAGTAGGATGATTCTTAAAACAAAGAATATCTTACAGGTAAAGATAGACATCTACTGAAAAATAACAGCCGATGTACTTTGCTAGTAGCAAAGATTTTTTTACAGGGTAAACAAAGCCAAGTCTCATGTACTGAATAAAAATAGAATAATCATCATAAAACTACACAAAAACACATATACACAAACACAAACACATACAAACTATCGGATTTCCCGTTTATGAGGCGTCAGGTCGAGGGTTCGCGCCCCGTCACGGTCTAAGGTTAGCAAGGGCATGCACTCAGGGTAAGGATTACATCTGCCAAAACAAGTCCTTCGCAAGAAGGCAACCGTTCTAGCCCTTGGTAGAAAAGGGAGTCCGTGACGTAAATCGGAACAATTTTGACCAGCAACATCAAACTTCTAAAGCCCGATTCCTTAAACAGTGTAAACCTAGATTAGCATATTGTTAGTTAGACACACAAATGGATTTCATAAACGCATCTGACGCGTTTCTGTGTATGGCTAGGATCTCGTACGGGATTCTAGCCATACACAGAACCGCGTCAGATGCGTTTATGGAATCCATTTGTGTGTGTCTAGCTAACTAACAATATGCTAACCTAGGTTTACACTGTTTAAGAAATCGGGCCATAGTCATACAAATTGATTTTAGCAGTGACGCTAAGCTGGCGAGACAAAAAAAAGGACCTCCAGCAATAACTTCTGAATACAAATATAATATCATATATTTGCATTCAGAACCTCTTTTCCAGTAGCATATCAAGAGGAATTGGCGTAATGCAATTCAAAATACAATAGAATGCATATGACCATGGGGTGTAACGTAATACATACAAAATAAGTAAGAACACATAGAACTATGGAGTCTAACATCCCTACCAAGGATATCAAATTACTTAAACGATTTAAATCAATAATATTTAATGGCAATTAATATTATGTCCATTTAGAAATATAAATACAATGTTCAATAGATTCCGTATCGTGATATCCCTAAATAGACGATAATTTTCAATAATGACTTAAAATAATATTTATTTGCAAATTAGTATTGCTTTGTGGAGGAATATAAATGCAATATAACAGTACTTCATGGGTTCCCTAAACCTATTCATATTAATATTTTCTTGCAATTAGTATATTTTGCAACAGACAATACAAATAAAATATACAGTAGGCTATATATAGGTCCTAGCATCTCTGTAATGAATACTGATCACCTTTAACCAGTGTTTTTCAACCTTCTTGTCCCCATAGCCCATTTTTGGCATTCCTACATACACATGGTTCATGCCCTTCAGAACTGTGTAATGGTGATAATAAAATCATTATGAAGATTATTCAAAACACTTTACGATTTCTACTACTTTTTCATTAGCGAGAGCAAGCATTGGCCACCTCCATTTGCTGCAAATAAGCTTGTGCATTGTCATCAAAACTCAAATTACACTTTCTCATTTATAAAATGAAGCCGTGGTCTGCATTTAGATGATGACCGTCCCCCCCCCCCCCCCCCGAGAACTAGCTTGTGGGCCATGGCTCACTACTGGGCCATGGACCACAGGTTGAAAACATAGTCTTAAACGAATAAAACTAATAATATTTAATTGTAATTAGTATCGTTTTTATTAGCCAATATAATATATGCAATAGATTATGGGTCCCCCCAACATCTTTGCAAAGAATATTAGTTTTTCCGAACAATTTATATTAATAATTGTTTTATTGTCAATGCGATTTTCTCTTTAATATGACTTAAAGAAGACACTGTGTATCCTCTCCTATAATCTTTCATTGTTATAAGATAATGCAAGAATCTTTATGAAAACAATTTAAAAAACAAAGATTATGAGATAATGATATAAATATAAGAATAATGGGAAAAACCTGTTATCATGCGATTTAAAACAAAGTTTATGAGACAATGATAACGGCAAAAAGAATAATAAAAAGAAAACATATCTTGCAATATGAGAACAAAGATTATGAGACAATGATTAGGGTATAAAAGAGTATTGTTCTACAAATAATTAAATACAAATTAATTTCACTCCATAATCCTCCTTATAACGGGGTTGGCTGAGTCAGAGCATACATGCCATTCCCAAAACTGTTAGTGTAATAAGTTAAAAAATAATATCATACTAAGAAATTTGATAAAACTATACTAAAAACAAATATACATTTCATTCATGAAAAAAAAAATCATACGTGTTAATAACTTCTAATAAAAAAAATCACTTAAAACTACATTACAGAAAGAATATATATATATATATATATATATATATATATATATATATATATATATATATATATATATATATATATATATATATATATATATATATATATATATATATATATATATATATATATATATATATATATATATATATATATATATATATATATATGTACGCACACTTTCGTAAATGACAAGATATATACTCATGATCCCTAAGTTAGTATTGACTAGCACATATTGCAAATAGCTCACACATACCAATGATACATGTATGACATAATTGGTCCGTATTTGTTGCAAGGCCAGGGGGAGAGAAAATGGGCAGGGTAGTGGGGTCATCGGGGAGAATGTTGCCGTTGAACTACAAGAAATACTCAGACTCGAGGTTATTGGATTTTACTTTATTTATATATTTATTTATCTACATATTTATTTATCTATTTCATATGTGATCATTTATTTGTTGTATTTATAATCTACTTATTCATTCATTTATTGATATATAGTGTCGTATAGAGATTGTTCTATAGCTATAACTTAATTTAATAACGTGTGAGGTTAAAATGGATAAGCAAGAAATAACTTTAAACTAGGTTTATTTAGGACCACACGTATCTTACGTCTCAATGCCCCCCTCCCCTTATGTATGAAAAATCCGGGGAATATTCCAAATGAGCTCTCTGTGTACGACTAACTCTTGCTTTCTTGTATGATCAAGATGGCCGGGCGAGTCAGGCTTGGACAGACCAGCCAATAGGCTTCCAGAACCAAAGGGAGTCCCTCCCTTTTGGGGTGGTGCTAATCAAGCAGGCCTATTGGGCAAAAGGTGGTGCTAATCAAGCAGGCCTAATGGGTAACAAGGAGTGCCTGTATGGGTATTTTCCAGGGGCATGTACATACGTACATGTGGATGTTTGTGTTTTGGTGGTCGTGGGAATAGCTTGAATTTTGGCCTATTTTGACCTCTTTTGGCACTTGGCGCCTAGGTGCTAGAGGCCCCTGGAGAGAGCCATATATCTTGTTGTCACTCATAAACATCCACCCTGCCCCAGAAAATAAAAGGGAGAGTATCAATTACACACTTGATCTCCTGCACCAAGTGGTCTATTTCTATTTAACTTTATGGCTTCAACTTCTCTTGCGACACTCCCCACCACCACCCTGAAATATTATATTTCAGACGAAGCAATACACATTTTCTGAGAACCTTATTTATATATATGTTAACTATCATTATTTAATAAAAACGGGGCCGAATTATCTAATTTGATGACCTAAGATATACAGTTTCATATCATTATCCAATCAGATTACAGGAATGTCAAAATTACAATGCTCCTTAATGCTTACTAAAGTTCTTCTGAAAGAGATCCTACTGTTGACTTAATATATACAGAACATTTGATTTCTGGTAAAAGACCATGCTTATTGTGTTCCTCACAATAAGCATTCTAATTAAAGAAAGAAAATAAAAATTAGGGATTCACAATTACAATATATAGCTAGTAATTATTGACAAACTTATTTAAGAACAAAAACTAATTAAACTATTACATTACCCAAATAATATAAAATACAGTTGAATATGATCTCTGCAAATATTCAATAATAACAAAACAATCATCATAGTAAGAAA
Organism: Halocaridina rubra; assembly: GCA_037179515.1. NCBI lineage: Eukaryota > Metazoa > Arthropoda > Malacostraca > Decapoda > Atyidae > Halocaridina > Halocaridina rubra. The sequence goes on along the minus strand of JAXCGZ010020956.1, from coordinate 95,542 downwards.
AAAAGTTAGATTATCACAATTACAATATGTAACTACTAATCAATGACAAAATTATTTAGGAGAGCAACTAAATAAAAACGATTACGTTACCCATATAATATAAAATACCGTTGGATATGATCTCTGCAAATATTCATTAATAAAACAATACAATTATCATAGTGAGAGAAAAAAAGAGAAATCAACATATGCACAACTGATGAATGACAATTAGTCTTTAATGACACTTACTATATAAAACCTTATACTACATAGTTTTCTACATATATCTTACTTCTATGGGAGGCATTGAGGTTTTCTTAACTTAAATCTTAAAAGCTAAAAACACTATGATTTTTATGTCCATTAAACATTTCCAAAGACAGTGGGGACTTTTTCTTTCCCATTTTCATCAGTTCGAATACGTAGCTGAAAAGACGTTATATCCCTTTGGGGACATGTTTAACATTTTTCGTTATAGGGCTTTTCATTTCCCCTTTTCATGTTTTAATCATAGGGATTTTCATCTCCCTTTTTTAATTTTTTTTTAACTATAGGGATTTTCATCTCCCTTTTTTCATTCCCCCAGTCTCAAATCCCCTCATTGCTAGGACTTGGAGTTATTCTCACACCTGTTTCTGTTAAACCCTCACCTTTACACTGTGAGGTAGGTTTGGGTTGTAACTATGTACCACGAATTCTTTTTCTAGAGACCGACCGGACAACAGAAGGGAGCCGATATATCTGCCATGAACCTCTTCCGCCCGCATTTCTGCGAATTTTGAGGTGGTCCTAGGACCATTCTTCTCTCACGCCACTGTCCTCCTGGAAGGTGCATCTCCCTCCAGCTGAAAATCTGCAATATGAACATAGGCTGGAGTAGATTCTAGGGCCGGAAACTAGGGCCTAATGTCACTGTTACAAATGCAAGAAGGAATAGATACGACCTCTGCGTACAAACAATGGCCATATGTAAGCACTCAAAGGGTATACTTCGCCTCCCCTGCATCTGAAGGCGCTTGCAATCTCTCCAATGGGTAAAAGGGACTGGTTTGAAAAAAAAAAAATTCAAATTGCAGGTCGGGGCTGCCTGAAAATAAGGTGGTACCTGCACGTACATCTACACCATTCAGATAGGTGTTTACGATCTTTAGGAAGTAGCTGAATAACTAGTAGCTTATTTATGCATGATAGTACTTTGTTATTAGCATCAGAAAAAATAATTAAATACAGGGGATAGCCACTAAAGAAATACTCTTAATAACAGCGACTGCAATATCATAAAAGCATGAATTCAAAATAAAAATACAAATCATTTGGTTACTTCTGATAGCATTACAAAAATAATAATTAGCGAAAGGCCATGGAGTGATAGCAACAATAACAGCCAACATAATAATAATAACAATAATAAATATCATGATCACAATAATAATAAATAAAAATAGAAGTAAACATACTAAATCAGGAATAACAGTAAATATACAATTGGTACTGGCATTTTGAGGCAAGAACTGAGTTCTATGCTTATATCCAATAATAATGCTTATTTTAAATAAAGTTCTATTGGTCAGTCTCTTTTACTATTCGAATTCCTGCTGTCATAATATATATATATATATATATATATATATATATATATATATATATATATATATATATATATATATATATATATATATATATATATGAGCATAGCCATCAAACTATTAGTTGCTTAAATATGTCAGTGGGAGCTTAGCTATTTTCAAAGACAGTTGCAATATGTGGCAGAAGAACTCTCACTGTTATTCCTTCGATTCTTCAATATTTATATAATATCAGCATGCAAAAATTTATCAAACAAAATGAGACTTGGGCATATTTATCACCTAGCAAGTTTGCAAAAAGAATTAAAAAAAATCAATAATTATAAAACTGTCAACATAAAGAAATAACATGTTTCAGTACGGAAGGGGCAAAACACGCGAGAAGGAGAGAGAGAGAGAGAGAGAGAGAGAGAGAGAGAGAGAGAGAGAGAGAGAGAGAGAGGTTGCTTTGAGGTGAGAGTGACTGGGTGGCCTTGGAATGCGGTGCGGTCCACCATATGACTCGAAAAAGAAAAAATATATTCCTTCCAACACATCCCTCTGAAAAGCTTAAAGAATCTAAATTAATATGAGAGTACTTATACATATCACAAAGACGAACAATAGTGAACAATAATTATCTTTAAAATCTTACGATTATCACATGAGGGCTATATCCACCTCTCAATTAAAACTTAAAAAAAAACATGTAACTGTGCATGCAGTAATAAATTTAGGAGAAAAAATAATATTTCATCTGCAACATTTGATAAAAAAAATTTTTTTTGCTTAAGTTTCGAAATCTCTTATGGAATCGTACATAAAAAAATAGCATATATATATATATATATATATATATATATATATATATATATATATATATATATATATATATATATATATATATATATATTCTTCTAACTCAAATTTGAATTTTTGTTTCGAAATCTCTTAAGGACTATCATAATACAGGAAAGCTATATCTTTCTAGGAACTCAAAATAACTCTTCTTTCGAGTGACTATTCGACAGAATCACCTCAGGAGACAGGGGGGAAGTTTTACATATAATTTTTCTTTCTGTTTGTCTATACTTACGATCGGTTAGGTATTTAACTACCCTCCTTTTTTATTTCTCCTTTCCTACCCACCATACTGCTCAATATTCGTCTTCTGGACTTCAGATGGCTAGCTTTTGCTGGGAGATATGTGGGGGGGGGCTGTTTCCTCCCATGTCTCTTCGGCTTTTGGATCAACTTTGTCTCTTTCAAATACAGGAAACGGCTGTGTGACATTCTTGTTATCGCTTCTTGTCAGCTCACACTCCTTCTTTATGACCAAGCTGGAATGGTAGCGGCAAACTTTGTCATTGCGTAATTTTCTAAGTTTTATATTATCATGCGTTATCTCTAATACTCGGTATGAGCCTAAATAAAAGGGTGACATTTGATGCTGGCGGTTGACATTTTTACGTAGACTCTATCGCCTACTTTGGCTTTATGCCTCTTTGTACTATGTCTTATATCATAATCCCTTGCATACCTCTCTTTTAGTTTGTCCAGGATGGCCTCGGTAAGTTCGTATGTCTTTCTGGCAGTAATTACAACAAACGTTCTAAGACTCTCAATATCGTATACGGGCAACTGCTTTTGCAGGACAAATGTGTCCCAAGGAAGCTTGGGGTCTTCCCCAAACACAAGAAAATAAGGGGAGTCACTGATCGACTTATGATATGCGAAATTAAGAGCTTGTTCCGCTTGTTTCAGTTTCAAATTCCATCCTTGGGGGTCAGAGGCAGCGAGGTGTCATAATAGTGTTATGATGGAGGCATTTCTTCTCTCTACTATCCCGGTCTATAAGCTTGGACCGCTACATGGTCAACTCACGCTAGTTCGCATAAGTCCCTGAAATCTTCGTTCATGAATTCGTGCCCGTTATCAGTTACTACTTCCTTAGGAAACCCGAATACTAACGTGAACTGGTGTAGGGCAACGGCTACAGAGGCCGCACTTTTATCTTTCATCGCGTACTTGAAGATGTATCTTGTTCATTCATCTATAAGTATAAAAATGTACGAGTAGCCATCGTACGATCTGGGCAGGGGGCCTATTAAATCAAAATGAACACTTTTCATTTTAAAACTACATCTCGGCCATATTCAGGCAGGCGGGACTGTACTACATTGCCTTTTGAAGCAGTTACACAAATGACATCCATTAATATACGTTGCAATGTCCTTGTACATCCTCTCCCAGTAGAACTGGGTACTCAGCAACTGATGCGTTTTCTCTACCCCCATGTGGCCGGCTGTGGGACTCATGTGACACAGGAAAAGGGCGTGACCATGGAACTCCTCAGGAAGTACTGCCCTGCATCCCCTTTGTCCGTTTTTCTGCTTATAAATTTTATAAAGTATTCCTTCTTCTATCACGAATGAATTGATTCGTCGTCGAATTTTAGAAGGGATTTTGCTGGCCACTCCCCACAAGAGTTTCTTCACCTCCCCCCACAACTTATCCACGTCTTGCTTCCTTATGAGCTCCTCGCGATTCCACCCACAGATGCCCCCCTCCCACTCATTCATGCTCGCTCCCTCACTCACTCGCTCATACTCGCAACTCTCACTCTGTTTTCTCTCTTCAACAATTCCCCCAGTCACTCTTTTTTTACCTCGTGAGGGTTTCTTTCCCCATCACTCTGAAGGAGTGTGTGTGCAGAATCGCTATCGGCCCCTGTAGTCGCAGGACGGTTTGTTTCCATGGTTCTATGACTTGCGTTCCTCATCGACCGTATAATGGCCAGGGTGGGGACCTCCCATACTCCCCTGCCCAGGGCATTGGCTACTTTATTATTTTTTTCCAGGCACAAACTCAAACCCCTTTATATCAAACTGCATAAATATTAACAACCATCGTGAAAGTCTTTGATTATTTAGTGGATTTGCATACACGTACTTCAAGGGTAAATGATCACTACGAATAATCACCGAATATCTAGGGACAGGGAAATGTCCGCATATTTCTTGATAAATTTACGGTAGTACGAGCAAAGTCCGAGAAATGATCTAACATCTGTATAAGTTTTGGGTCTCGCAAAATTTTCTATGGCTTTTACTGTATCATGCAACACTGCCACACCCGTGGACGACAATTTGTGGCCGAGATATTCTACTTTCGCTTTGAAAAACTGACATTTAGATCATTTCACACAGAGGTTATTCTGCCTCAGAGCTTCTAAAATCAAATTAGGTTTTGAGCGTGTTCTTCAAAGGTCTTTCCAGTTATTACTAAGTCATCAAGATATACTAGTACGGCATTACTGAAGAGGCCCAGGAGTACTACTGTCATGAGTCTGCTGAAATGACTGGGGTCATTTTTAACCCAAAAGTTAGACAATTGTACTCATATAGTTTATTATCCATGGAAAAAGCAGTCTTGGCCTTACTCCTCTCATCTAAGACTACCTGGTGTACCCCACCAGTAGGTTGAGAGTGGTAAAATACCTCGTGCCGCTGACGTGACACAGAACATCTACAATTATATGGAGGGGGAATTTATCGCCTTCAGAAATCAAATTTAGTTTGCGAAAATTTACGCACAGCCAAAGGTTTCCATCTTTCTTTTTTACTACAGCAATGAGGCTATGCCAAGGGCTTTTAGATAATCTAATGATGCCCCTTTCTCCAAATCAGCTACCATTCCCTCTAGTTTTCTCTTGTATACAATGGGAGTACAGTAGGATTTTACAAAGGTGGGGGCATGATTTCCTGTATTGATATCGAACGGCATAAGGGTGCACTCCCCAAGGGGGTCGGAATCTTAGGAAAAAACATTATGATATTTAACTACAAGTTCAGTCATGAAAGGAGAATACTTAGCAGCGCTCAACCCTTTCGCTAACGCCTGCAAATTTACAATACATTCCGGGTCCTCAGCGACCCCAACGCCATTAATACTGTAACACTTCCGCACTTCGTCGAATTCGGCGATTTGCGTGTTTCTAGGAATAGTTAACGGGACCGGCAATATATTGATGCACATGACTCTTAACTTCCGCAACCCATTGGGAATTATCAACAGCTTACTAGGAAAGAAATCAGCATACTCCCCGATGAATTCTACGTATAAGACTTGTCCGCCCAGGACTACCTGCGAGGTAATAGCTTCCAAGACACATGCAGTACCACTCTCAATTATTTCTTCTCGATGTGTTACGATATAGTTATCGTTCTCTTCCTTCAAAAAGTATGCAGACACTGAAGCACGAGCGGAACATGCAACTACTTCCGTCTCGTTTACAGTTACAGTAGATTTCCCTCGTTTATTAACAATATTTATTCCCATCTTTACAATGACCTCGAATCCAATTATTACTTTTGCCTGGTCAATATTTAACCTAGGCAATACAAGGAAGGCACATCAAAATTTTGTGGGACACCCTTCAAACAAAATCACTTGTTTCACTACCTCTTTAACTCTAACAAAATTCAGGGTATTATCTCCTACTGTAGTTATTACTACTGTACTATCTAATTTAGTAATGGGTTCTGCAATTATAATACAATCAATTAGCAATACAGAGGAGCCTGTATCTAGCAAAGCAAAGTGGCAGAGTCCTCCGACCGCAATTTTTACCAAGAATATCCCATTACTCACTAGACAAAAATTACAAGTACTTAGCTGTGCTGGGGGGCTGGCCCGGTGACATCCACTATCTCCGGTTCCGGAGGGGTGGCGGCTTCTCGCCGCTGAGTCCTCGGAAATCTCTCCAAATGGGGTTGTCGGGGATATGACTTTTTTTTTTCCTAAACGGCAATGCATCATGTACCCTCCCCTCGGAGGGGCATCCATCGGCCCAATGACCAGACCCTAGGCACTTGAAGCAGAGAGCGCCTGAGCTCCATGTTTGCATGCACTGCTCCCATCTGTGGCCCAGGCTGTGAACATTTCTGCATCTTTCTTTCTCCATGGCTCAAGACCTCGGCCCTCGATTGTTCGCCATCGCGGCAACGGGGATCGCTGTCACATCTAGGAGCCTTTCCTGCTCGATTTCTCCTTCCGAGAGATCATGTCCGTGATGGCTCTCGAATCAACTCGCTGCTCTACTATGTTGGGAATCAGTATGGTAGGTTTCAGCAAGAAATGGCACCTCGGCGGAAAGGTGTTCCACAGAGCACTCCGCACAATACTATGACGCACATACAGATTATCGGCTATCACACTCACTGAATTAGTTAGGAATTCAATCCTCTTCGCATACCAACTAAGCTGTTCTCCTCGTCTTCGAGCACAATTTCTGATTTTGTTTATTAGTGTTTCGTCACTCTGTCACACTGTGAAATAATATAGGAATCGCTCCCTAAAAGTTTCCCAACTTTTAATCTGCGACCACTCGTCTTCTCCCATCGTGTCGGATACAAATCCGGTGCACCTTTATACCACTTTGTTAATGAGGTACTCGTCGGTCCACTCGGCGCTTCTAATCCACAGAGCCAGATGCTAAAGACAGTCGGCCGCAGGGAATATGGGTGGGTGTTCAAGGCCTTTCACATTCGCGTCGTCAAAGTATAAAGGACAGTCTTTGACTCGGGGCGCCTTTCCAACAAGGGCATGGGGTGGGGGCATGGCCTGCTGTGTTTCCTGCGTCTGCTGAGAGTCGTCTTGCGTCGTCTCTCAGTTTGGAGCGGCAAGCTGTTCGTCGGCACTTGAGGCGGCGGTCTCAGGGACTCGAGCCTAGGGCACATAATTACTGTGCCAAGGCTTAACTGCCGTGCTCGGAATGAACACATTCTAGCTAAATGCCTTTTTGCTCATATTAGACTGGGATTTTACTTAAATACAAAAATGAAACCACAAGTTAGATTGGGAGAAACTATAATATGAACAAAAAGGCATTCAGATAGAATGCGCTCATTCCTAGTATAGCAGATAAGCTGTAAGGATGGTTTCTCTTTTAGACCTTCTGTGGTGTAGTTGGTAGTGCATTGACACAGTAATTATGTGTCCTAGGTTCGAGTCCCGGTCAGGGTAAAATATGATATATATATATATATATATATATATATATATATATATATATATATATATATATATATATATATATATATATATATATATATATATATATATATATATATAATATATTGTGTGTGTGTGTGGGTGTGTATGCTTGTGCAAATAATTATTAACTATATTATTTTTTCCTAGGGATTTATTTATTTATTCAATTATTTGCCCCTGAGGAGGGGAGGGAAAGACATCACATCTGTAGCCTAGGTGTGTCGCTGAAGGCGATCAAAAGGAATAAGGGAGCTGTGGGAAGTGATTCCTCCCTCCCATATATTTTTTCCACATAACAAGTGATTCCAAGAGACATCGTATCTCTATTATTAGCTATCATGAACTCAAGAAACGTAAATTATGTGTTGATATCATCTATTTCTGACTATGTAGTAGATACAACTGAAATAGACTCGTGAGACTTTTTGCATCTTTTTTCTTATGAAATTGACAAAATAATATCTATCAAAGAAGAGTAACCCAAAGGTGCTCCAGGGTTAGTGATATTTACAAGATAAGCCAACCCACCTGACCTAACTAACCTAGTCTAACAATTAACAGGGCAATTTAACCCTAAATGAGGCTCTAGGAGTTACTCATCTTTACAAGGTCCTGTAGTTATCTGCTTTCTATGTAAATAAATAATACCTCAGTTGGATAACTATTCCCCAATATAGGCCCGATTTCTTAAACAGTGTAAACCTAGGATACTATATTGTTAGTTAGCTAGACACACGCAAATGGATTTCATAAACGCTTCTGACGCGGTTCTGTGTATGGCTAGGATCCTGTACGGGATCCTAGCCATACACAGAACCGCGTCAGATGCGCTCATGAAATCCATTTGCGTGTGTCTAGCTAACTAACAATATGGTACCCTAGGTTTACACTGTTTAAGAAATCGGGGCATAGTCTCTCATTTGATGTATTCGTATACAACAAATTTTATCATCTTGCCAACCTTCATCCGCCATACTGGCTCTCTAAATTTGTGTTCCTTCACAAAACAGAGCACAAGAACCGGCGCAATTTTACCATAGTATTTCTATTTTTATGGTTATCAACCTTAGAATTAGCAGGGTATTGACAGGCTAGATTTTACTCATAAATTAACCTAATCTACCTTAACCTAACCTAACCTCACCTAACCTAACCTAAAACAAAACCAACTAAAGATAGACAATCCTTTTTTGTTTGAAAGTACAGCCTTCACTTGTTCTAAATAGAGTAAGGGCTTGCATAATAGTCCTCCCTTGCTCCTTTCTTCATGAATAATATTATGCTGGGAGAAATATTAAATAATATTTCATTTCACAAGTCCAGCTCCTCCCGCTTAATTCTTAATTTAGTTCCTCCCGTTTAATTCTTATTTTAAGTTTATTATATATCAAATACTTTAACTACCCTAAAAATAACCGGGTAAAAATAATTCCTCATGTTCAGTTTAAGTATTATCTTTAAGCCCTTACTTATTTTCCTAACTTAATCTAAAACTCACCAGGTATAAATTGATCCTCCTATCATATATATTTATCTAACATAAACTAACCTTAAAATTAACAGGTAAAGTTAGTTTCTTATTTCTACCAGGGGGATTACCTATTATATATTTACCTAATCTAACCTAGCCCAAACATTACCAGGCACAAATAGTCCCTCATTTTTCTGTTCTGAAGGATTATCTTTAACTATTAAATCTATAGCTAACCTAACCTTTCCTGATAATAATGTACAGATACAGCAGCATTTTCTTCTCGGAGGTATTATCTCAACCTATTACATAATTACTTAACCTAACTTGAAATAATCAGGTAAAAATAGATCCTCCCTGTCCTGTTAGGAGATATTACTTGATGCATATGTAAAACATTTTTCCTACAGAAAGAGCAAGAGGGTGTCGAAGAACCGTTCTTCTATCTGGTAAACGAATGGTATAAGATTTACACCGATAATACACAAGCAATCAAAAACATGACATGAGAAGATATGGTATACACACTTGCATAAAACGTCTGTTTTATGTTGATTCTTTGTTAGTTACGAGAAAATTCACCGAAAGCAATATAGTGACTCATAACCCTCTAAACTCCAATGGGATAAAGGGGTCACCTTAATTTCCCCCTCCCCACAACCAGACTGTCTGGGTCATCCTCAGTGCATGCAGGACAAAGGTCTTATGCCAATAGTTCCTCTCCTCCTCACCCAGTTCCTTCAAGATAAAAGGTGACCTCAATTCCCTCTCCTGAGACCCGACAGACGTAGCTGCGTAACACCCACCGCTTCCTCTCGAGGCAAGCATCCCCCTCCTCTCCCACCAGTCTCAGATTACAGCACCGAACAGGTGAAGGAAAATCCCTTTGTCTGCCTCATTTACAACTTAACATAACCAAATCTAACGTTAACTAACCTAACTTGTTGCTGTCGGTGAATTGTCTGCACACGATTTGTTCATGTATGTGATAAAACATAATATAAATGGTGTATATACGTTAAATGAGTTTTATTTTCTTTACCGAGCTGGTTTATTTGTTAGCATTTCCTGGGTTTTTTTACTTTGCTTGAGTCTTTTCTCTGTTTAAGTTGTTTGTCCGTCATTTATTAATATAAACGATTTTGTGATTTTTTATTAGTGTGTTTAAAAAAATGGTTTTTGCTTTTGCACTTTTTTCATTTGCATGAACAGTTTCGAGGGCTTGTGTATCGTTGTATGAATGCAAAAATGTGTGTTTTCTTTCATGATTTTTTGTGTGTGAATGAAGTTTGGATTCTCAGGTTTCTGTTCGTTTGTCCGTCAATGTGCATGACCCAGATTTTTAATCTTGCTGGGTTGAGTGTAGTGCAAAATTAAATACAAAAATTTGATTTAACATGTCTGTTTGCATTTTTTTTGGGGGGGGGCATGAAATTTTAGGGGTGTTTTATCTTTGTAAATTAAAACATATACATTCACTAAAGCTTTGTCAATCTATATATAATATTCATGATATAAACATTTAACTTCATTAATAAATACTTAAGTATGAGGTTACTATTCTGAGCTGAAATTTAATATTTGAAATAGATGTTAAACTTTAAGTGTGAAATCAGAATGTCTGTCAAGCAAGCATTTTGAAGTGACTATAGGGAACATGCAGATGCAAGTGACTAGTGAGTGTGCCGGGTGAAGTGACTGTCAAACAGCCTATTTTAAGGAAATGATGGGTATGTAGTGTGAAGTGACTGGTATATATGCAGTATAAAGTGACTGATAAACAACCAGTTTGAGGTGAGTGATAAGTATGCAGCTTGAATTGACAGGGGAATATGTAGTATGAAGTGACTGAACAAAACTTAGTTTGAAGTAACTTATAAAGTTAGTTGGAATGAGTGATAACCATTCAGTTTATGGTGACTGATAAATAGGCTTTTTGAAGTGACATATGAGAATGCAATTTGGAGTGACCTTTATCAAAACTCATTTTGAGTTGACTGATCGACAATCTACTGAGTTTGTCATCTCATTTATCGCATCTATAAGGTGCTGTGCTCATTTATTTTGTTTGTATTTATTATTTCTCTTATATGTTAAGTTTACTTCGCTTTTTTATTACCAAATTCGTCTTTTAATATCTTCTCTTGCTTGTAAATAAAACCGTATTTTTAAATGCAATATATGTACTAACACAAGATAAAGGACTCTTAGTAAACACATACGCAGTAAATCAATAAATAAATATGTATATAAATAACAATTAATTCATCAGTCAGTAAATATACTACATAATAAACATATAAAAGCCTGTGTATAAATAATTATTCATATTTTAGTAGCAGCTTTACGACCGAGTGCCTATCCTAACAGCAATCCAATCTCTAAAACTGTAGCGTTTATCTGGGTTTGGAATTAAATCTATGTAATTATTCCCTCCTAAGGAAGTAGAAAGTAAAGTACACACATTAAATACAAATACAGCACTTATATACAGTATACTATGCACGAATTTATACCTATTGAATAATTATTAATAGGAGTAATAATTATTACTGTTTTAAACAAAGTAAAAACAATTATACTCAAAATTTATATATAGCTGACCTGAGGCCATTCCTGTTATCAACACAAAATTTAAGATATCATTGATAACAGCCATTATACAGTATATCCATATTTCTAATTCCCACCATGGAGACTCAAGCCAAGTTCATGTAGAATAGGAGTCCTCAGCTTGATGTGCAGAGCCACAAAGGTCATAAAAACTGAATAAAGAGGAACTTCTAAAAAAGTCTCAGGTTTACAGAGGGGCATCACCATACCTGTTAACAATGTAGTTTTAGAATTCATCCAATCTACACCATGACTGCTATAAATAAACACTTCTCTCATTTATGGAACAATGGTTACTGAATATCTGGTATTTACCTGCAATGTCTATGCATGTGAAAGCAGATGATAAAAAATCTTAGCTATCCCTATCTTGTTAAACATATGCCATGTTTCATCTATGGTACCTCTAGCCTTCATAGCTAAGCTTTATATTAGAAATTCTGTCCAGAGAGAGAGGACATTATTTTGATCTAATACTTCTTGCGTAGTCTAGGAGGTGTCAGTGCTTACAATATACTTGATAATACCAATATATCATGCTAAGCAGTCTAATGTAAAACCTGATGACTCAAAACAGGAATGTGCTTTTTTTATCTGTATTCTCAGTGTTTCTCTCCATGCGTTAAGATTTTTGCCTAACGTAAGGGATTCAAGTCAAGGTTTAAAACTCAATAAAGACATAACGAGTGCGTTTGTTTCGTTATCATGTTTTCTCTATATATGCGCTCAAGAGTTCATGTTACATAAGAGATTCATGTACAAATATAAAGATATAAAACAAAATATTGAATTTCTCTGCTTTTCTCTGCGAGCGCTAAGATTTCTATCCTAATCTATTCAAGAAAAATTACATAAATGAGAATAGTTTTGAAGCATCGTGCGGAGTGTTGTTTTAGCAAGTGCAACAGAGGATTTTTTTTTTGGGGGGAGGGGATCTTCTTGAGTGACTCTTCTTTTCGAAAGTTTTCGTATGTTATAGTCCGAGTGGCATTAAAGAAGCAAATGACAGACAGAGAAATGTACATTGTCTGCGAAACTTCAAAAAATGTCCTTGGTCGCGCTGGCTAAAATACTCTCCCATGGGCTCTGTTCCCAGTTGGATCTTTTTAACTGCTTTATGAACTTTTTGTTTTTCCTTACAGAAAGACCAGGACACCGTGGAGGCTCCATTTTTCTATCTGGTGAACGAATGGTTTAAAATGTACACAGAACAACAGCAAGCCATCAAATACCTCACTTGACCAGACCAAAACATTAAAGGATGCAATATCTCTTACCATGTCCTTTTTTCAGGTTAGATTAGGTAAGGCTTGGTTTGGTTAGGCTAGGTTAATTTAGCTATTGTAAGGTTATGTTAGATTGGGTTAGGTTGGAATAATATATAGTAAACATATGTATTAAACGGATGACTGGCTGCCGAGAACTTATCATTACTATATTAGGTTATTAAATTAAATATATAATTAGGTAGTAAATGGATGACTAGATGCAATAATGATTATTCTTAAGAGTGAGAATGAGATTATCCTAAATAGTGGACACTAGTGGGGATTATCTCTACTTAATCCCTTTCTTGTTTATGCAAGTCTGTACAATAAATACAAGACGCAAGATTTCAAACTGTGAACCGTTAATTAACGGTCTAAACGATCAATGAATATGAAATATCAAACAGTGTTAGGAAAACTTCTGAGTGATGATATATATATATATATATATATATATATATATATATATATATATATATATATATATATATATATATATATATATATATATATGATGTAAGAAAAATTAACCCGTGTGTAGGTATGTGAATAATAAAAGTATATAAGATATTAAACAATGTTAAAAAATATGAATGGTGGAAAAGTATTATATAGAAGACTGGTCATTATATTAATACCTGAATGTGGAAACGTTTATATATGAGAAGAATTAACATTGGTTACGCAAAAGTGTTAATGAATGACAAAAATTAACCTAAATGATTAACGTCTAAATACTGAACGAGCAAAGGAAAGATGAAACAGGGTTCATGATTGAATGTTGGAAAGAATATGAAAGCAATATTAAATCACTGCAACAGTCCAAATATTAGAAAGTTCTTTTAAGATAAACCTATCAAATTTGTCTTAATGTTAGAGAGATAGTCAAAGAAAGATTAACCTATATTTAAATGTCTGTATTAGAGAAATATTTGAATTATAAAAGTTTATTAAATAAATATTTACCTATATAAAAGAAAACCTATATTTAAATGACTGTATAAAACGTATTTAAAGAAATCTATATACATGAGCCATTTTCCCCTTATAAGGGAAGTGGCTGAGTCAAGAAAAAATACCCTGACTCTTTGGGAAGAGAAAATACAGAGGAGGGGATTCCCAGTCCCCTCACTCCATCCAATTCAGTTGACTCTTACGACACGCAGAGGAACACGTAGGAAGTATTTTAGCCCCCCTCCCTCAGGGGGAAATAGGTTTCTATATATATCTGTTAAATTATAAGAAAACTAAAGGAAAGATAGACATTTATGAGATTAACTGATTGTTAGAAAAGCTTATGAAAGATTAAGTTATAAGTAATTTTTTTTTAAATTACAAGCTATATATTGAAGAAAAATCGACTTACATATAAGTGTTTAAATATCAGAAGTGTAAAAGTGTGAAAAGTGCATCAAAGATAGATATAATCAGTACGTGGCTATCTAATATTGTGACTAGCTATAAAATGGCAACAGGAACCTACAAATAATATTCTTTGAGTTGCAAAATACATACAAAAATTATACGATAATTTGAAAATGCATATACATATACTATATAGCTTATAATACTCTCACTGGAGGGTCTTTTGAACTTCAATAGGACTGTCCAAGACAGTTCGATGTTAAGTCTTCCTGCAGTTACGATTCTTTTTCTCTACTTACATCAACCCCGAATATTTTTGAATATTCGTTACACATCTCTTATAGTCCTTTCTCGTCTGACAAGTCACGCCACTCCTTGTTTTCTCTTTACTTTATGTTTTCTTCGTGCCCAGGCCCGATGATGGCCGCTTTGCATTTCTATTCCAAGTTTTTTATATAAAATATCTTTAAGAATAGGTAATGGCTAAAAAGCATACATATATACACAAATATACATATATAAGTACACACACAGACATATATATATATATATATATATATATATATATATATATATATATATATATATATATATATATATATATATATATATATATATATATATATATATATATATATATATACATACATATATATGTATATATATATATATATATATATATATATATATATATATATATATATATATATATATATATATATATATATATATATATATATATATATATATATATATATATATATATATATATATATATATATATATATATATATATATATATATATATATATATATATATATAGATATAGATATATACATACATATATATGTATATATATATATATATATATATATATATATATATATATATATATATATATATATATATATATATATATATATATATATATGTCGTGAGCCAAAATTCACAGTTTTTGCCTTTTTTCTTTTCCCTACTGAGCGAACCTCAAAAAGCTAATCCCTCTCACAAAGGGATGACAAAAAATAAAAAATAAAAACATTGACGTTAGGTCCACCCTCTTTACCTATACGTTATTAACTAAGTCTATTATCTCGATTGCATGTGTACCGACAATAATACAACTGCTTTAAAAAACGGCAAAAGTAGACACGTGCTCCAAAAAATAAAAAATAAATAAGTAAAATACTAAGTAAATAATAAATAAATAAATAAATAAATAAATAAATAAGTAAATAACTCAGAAAGACACATTGGGTCCATTTCCAAAGTATAAAAGAAAGAAATAAAAATAGAACTGAATGTACAATACTATGACCCCTTGTGCATTGCTGATGTGCATGAGGTGCCAAGCACGATATCAAGAAAAAGGACAGTACACACACGCACACAAGCACACACACACACTAAAGCACACACAAACATATTTACACACACATATATATATATATATATATATATATATATATATATATATATATATATATATATGTGTGTGTGTGTGTGTGTGTGTGTGTGTGTGTGTGTGTGTGTGTGTGTGTGTGTGTGTGTGTGTGTGTGTGTGTGTGTGATTACCTAATTGTGTTTGCGGGAAAGAGCCCAAAGCTCGTATCTTCCCGTCTCCTCATCGGTTCCATTTTATACTTAGTGATACTTATCATACCTGTCCTTAAAACTATGGATTGAGATACCATTAACTACCTCCTCGCTTAGCCAGTTCCAATTATCAACTACTCTTACACTGAAAAAGTATTTCCGTACATCATGCAAAGAAGTTTTCTTACGAAGCTTCAAACTATGACCTCTAGTTCTAGAGCCAGCCATATCAAAATATCGATCCCTATCCACTCTATCATAACCATGAAGGAATTTAAAGACTGTCACCATATCCCCTCTCACTCTTCTAGCTTCAAGTGATGGTAAGTCTAATTCCCTCAGCCTCTCATCATAATTGAGGTTGCGTATTTCTAGCACCAGTTTCGTGGCATGTCTTTGAACTTTTTCAAGCTTAGCTATGTGCTTTTTCAAGTGCGGATTCCAAAAGGGGGCTGCATATTCGAGTTTTGGCCTCACATAGGTTACATAAATATTTCTGAATATTTCCTTGTCCATGTGCCTGAAGGCTACCCTTACATTTGATAAGAATGCGTATGCTGCCCTTAATATGCCATTTATATGTATTTCTGTGTGTGATTACCTAATTGTGATTACCTATTTGTGTTTACGGGAAAGAGCCCAAAGCTCGTATCTTCCCGTCTCCTCATCGGTTCCATTTTATACTTAGTCATACTTATCATACCTCTCATTAAAACTTTGGATTGAGATACCATTAACTACCTCCTCGCTTAGCCAATTCCAATTATCAACTACTCTTACACTGAAAAAGTATTTCCTTACATCCTGCGAAGAAGTTTTCTTACGAAGCTTCAAACTATGACCTCTAGTTCTAGAGCCAGCCATATCAAAATATCGATCCCTATCCACTCTATCATAACCATGAAGGAATTTAAAGACTCTCACCATATCCCCCCTCACTCTTCTAGCTTCGAGTGATGGTAAGTCTAATTCCCTCAGCCTCTCATCATAACTGAGATTGCGTATTTCTGGCACCAGTTTCGTGGCATGTCTTTGAACTTTTTCAAGCTTAGCTATGTGCTTTTTCAAGTGCGGATTCCAAAAGGGGGCTGCATATTCGAGTTTTGGCCTCACATAGGTTACATAAATATTTCTGAACATTTCCTTGTCCATGTGCCTGAAGGCTACCCTTACATTTGATAAGAATGCATATGCTGCCCTTACTATGCCATTTATATGTATTTCTGGAGACAAATCTGCCAGTATGTTTGTGATTACCTAATTGTGATTACCTAATTGTGTTTACGGGAAAGAGCCCAAAGCTCGTATCTTCCCGTCTCCTCATCGGTTCCATTTTATACTTAGTCATACTTATCATACCTCTCATTAAAACAATGGATTGAGATACCATTAACTACCTCCTCGCTTAGCCAATTCCAATTATCAACTACTCTTACACTGAAAAAGTATTTCCTTACATCCTGCGAAGAAGTTTTCTTACGAAGCTTCAAACTATGACCTCTAGTTCTAGAGCCAGCCATATCAAAATATCGATCCCTATCCACTCTATCATAACCATGAAGGAATTTAAAGACTGTCACCATATCCCCCCTCACTCTTCTAGCTTCGAGTGATGGTAAGTCTAATTCCCTCAGCCTCTCATCATAACTGAGATTGCGTATTTCTGGCACCAGTTTCGTGGCATGTCTTTGAACTTTTTCAAGCTTAGCTATGTGCTTTTTCAAGTGCGGATTCCAAAAGGGGGCTGCATATTCGAGTTTTGGCCTCACATAGGTTACATAAATATTTCTGAACATTTCCTTGTCCATGTGCCTGAAGGCTACCCTTACATTTGATAAGAATGCATATGCTGTGTGTGTGTGTGTGTGTGTGTGTGTGTGTGTGTGTGTGTGTGTGTGTGTGTGTGTGTATGATAACACATGTCTTCGTCATTACACGGTTATATAACTTAGGAAAACTATGGTTTATGTGAGAGAGTCAGTCTGATGCAGCAAACTCCGGTATGGCCATACCAAATGCCCAAGGACACAAACCCGCCTCGATCCAAAGCGAAAACTTGTGATTTTTCAGTACTACAGTCTGTCGTACCCTAACTCCTGCTACTCAGCAGGAATAACAAGTATATCATTGGTAAATACCAGGGCGCTAGTGGAACCAACTCCACTAGAAAAGACGTTTAATATACAAGAGAGAGAGAGAGAGAGAGAGAGAGAGAGAGAGAGAGAGAGAGAGAGAGAGAGAGAGAGAGAGATAAAATCTTTGCCTGTCTAGCTAGCGAAATAAATGCATGAACCTCAAGACAAAATTTCTTGAAGAATTTTTTCTCTTTTCCTGGCAAACAAAACTCTCCTCCCTCTCTACCTCCCACCCTCATTATCCCTCCCCCCTCACTCACTCACAGACTCCCTCTCTCACTCACACTCACACATTCTCCCTCACTTGTTGCACTTGGTGTGACATTTAAATGGGGTAAAAAGAATTGCTGTAAATAACCAAGCTTGAACTATGCAGGGCATGTTGCTGTCCTAGCAGTATCTAACACGTGACTAATAAAAGAAAAAAATGGGAAAAAAGAGCATAATATCAGAAGAACGAGAATAAAAAACGAGCCTAATACAAAAAAGTCAAGCATCTTAAATATAAAAAGATAAAAAAGAGGAGGACAATAATGATAATAATAACAATAATAATAATAATAATAATAATAATAATAATAATAATAATAATAATAATAATAATAATAATAATAAAAATAATAATAATAATAGAAGAGGACAACAAAAGCATGAACATAACTTTGAAACAAGAATAATAATAGAATTCAATAAATATATTATTAAGACAAAATGAAAAAAATAAAAACATACTTTGACGCAAGAAAAAATAAGAAAACAACAAAAAAGAAGTAGAAGAATCTACAAAATACAAAATAAGATTAAAAAAAAATACAAAAGTAGAACAAGCTCTAATACAAGAAAGTTTTTTAAAAAGGAGTAAGAAAGGAACCAAAAAAAAACGTATATGAAAGAAGAAAATAAAAAAAACAGAAATCAATGGAAAATAAAAAACCAACACTAATGCGAGATAAAAAGAAACCACTTAATGTACGAAAACAAGAGAAAAATAAGAAAACAAAAAAGACATCCCAAAGCAGAACAATGCAAATCTCACGCTAACAACTCTTGATAAAAGAAGAAGAAACAGAAAATACACAGAAAACTGAAAAAAGAAAATAATTAAAAAGGCGAATAAGTCAGAGAGAGTTGTTGGAATTATTTCAGGGGGTGGTTTGGCCTCTTGACAACTGGCAAGAAATTTCAATGGAGGAGATACAAAAAAATGAGGAAAAATTTCTTTCTTTATTTTTTTTTAATTTTTTTGCTTTGGAGAGAATTCCTTCCTCTCTCATCTATCTACCTATATATCCATCGCCTTCACAGAATTTATCTAGTTAATTCAATTTCATTAGTAAAGATTCGTTCTGATATAATCTCTCTCTCTCTCTCTCTCTCTCTCTCTCTCTCTCTCTCTCTCTCTCTCTCTCTCTCTCTCTCTCTCTCTCTCTCTCTCTCTCTCTCTCTCTCTCTCTCTCTCATTGGCTCACGTTTGGAGGAAAAACCTTCAGGGTTAAGTGAAAGCGTGTTTATATATATATATATATATATATATATATATATATATATATATATATATATATATATATATATATATATATATATATATATGTGTGTGTGTGTGTGTGTGTGTGTGTGTGTGTGTGTGTGTGTGTGTGTGTGTGATTACCTAATTGTGATTACCTAATTGTGTTTACGGGAAAGAGCCCAAAGCTCGTATCTTCCCGTCTCCTCATCGGTTCCATTTTATACTTAGTCATACTTATCATACCTGTCCTTAAAACTATGGATTGAGATAGCATTAACTACCTCCTCGCTTAGCCAATTCCAATTATCAACTACTCTTACACTGAAAAAGTATTTCCTTACATCCTGCGAAGAAGTTTTCTTACGAAGCTTCAAACTATGACCTCTAGTTCTAGAGCCAGCCATATCAAAATATCGATCCCTATCCACTCTATCATAACCATGAAGGAATTTAAAGACTGTCACCATATCCCCCCTCACTCTTCTAGCTTCGAGTGATGGTAAGTCTAATTCCCTCAGCCTCTCATCATAACTGAGATTGCGTATTTCTGGCACCAGTTTCGTGGCATGTCTTTGAACTTTTTCAAGCTTAGCTATGTGCTTTTTCAAGTGCGGATTCCAAAAGGGGGCTGCATATTCGAGTTTTGGCCTCACATAGGTTACATAAATATATATGTGTGATTACCTAATTGTGATTACCTAATTTTGTTTACGGGAAAGAGCCCAAAGCTCGTATCTTCCCGTCTCCTCATCGGTTCCATTTTATACTTAGTGATACTTATCATACCTGTCCTTAAAACTATGGATTGAGATACCATTAACTACCTCCTCGCTTAACCAATTCCAATTATCAACTACTCTTACACTGAAAAAGTATTTCCTTACATCCTGCAAAGAAGTTTTCTTACGAAGCTTCAAACTATGACCTCTAGTTCTAGAGCCTGCCATATCAAAATATCGATCCCTATCCACTCTATCATAACCATGAAGGAATTTAAAGACTGTCACCATATCCCCCCTCACTCTTCTAGCTTCGAGTGATGGTAAGTCTAATTCTCTCAGCCTCTCATCATAACTGAGATTGTGTATTTCTGGCACCAGTTTCGTGGCATGTCTTTGAACTTTTTCAAGCTTAGCTATGTGCTTTTTCAAGTGCGGATTCCAAAAGGGGGCTGCATATTCGAGTTTTGGCCTCACATAGGTTACATAAATATTTCTGAACATTTCCTTGTCCATGTGCCTAAAGGCTACCCTTACATTTGATAAGAATGCATATGCTATGTGTGTGTGTGTGTGTGTGTGTGATTGCCTAATTTTGTTTACGGGAAAGAGCCCAAAGCTCGTATCTTCCCGTCTCCTGATCGGTTCCATTTTATACTTAGTGATACTTATCATACCTGTGTGTGTGTTCCATTTTATACTTAGTGATACTTATCATACCTGTGTGTGTGTGTGTGTGTGTGTGTGTGTGTGTGTGTGTGATTACCTAATTGTGATTACCTAATTGTGTTTACGGGAAAGAGCCCAAAGCTCGTATCTTCCCGTCTCCTGATCGGTTCCATTTTTAGACTTTGTGAAACTTATCGTACTTGTCCTTAAAACTATGGATTGAGATAGCATTAACTACCTCCTCGCTTAGCGAATTCCAATTATCAACTACTCTTACACTGAAAAAGTATTTCCTTATATCCTGCAAACAAGTTTTCTTACCAAGCTTCAAACTATGACCTCTAGTTCTAGAGCCAGCCATATCGAAATATCGATCCCTATCCACTCTATCATAACCATGAAGGAATTTAAAGACTGTCACCATATCCCCCCTTACTCTTCTAGCCTCGAGTGATGGCAAGTCTAATTCCCTCAGCCTCTCATCATAACCGAGATTGCGTATTTCTGGCACCAGTTTCGTGGCATGTCTTTGAACTTTTTCAAGCTTAGCTATGTGCTTTTTCAAGTGCGGATTCCAAAAGGGGGCTGCATATTCGAGTTTTGGCCTCACATAGGTTACATAAATATTTCTGAACATTTCCTTGTCCATGTGCCTGAAGGCTACCCTTACATTTGATAAGAATGCATATGCTGCCCTTACTACGCCATTTATATGTATTTCTGGAGACAAATCTGCCAGTATGTTTACTCCTAGATCTCTCTCATTTTCTGTCTCTTGAAGTTGTACTCCAGCCACCGAGTAGTCAAGCTTGGGCCTTCTTGCAATTGTACCCATTCTCATTACCTTACATTTTGAGGTATTGAATTTCATTAGCCACTTTTCTGACCACTCATGCAGATTATTTAGATCCTCCTGAAGTTCTCTACCATTGTTCTCGTTTTTTACTTTCTTCACAATCTTTGCATCATCTGCAAACATATTCATGAATGAATTTACAGACTCTGGTAGGTCATTTACATATACAAGGAACAAAAGTGGCCCTAAAACTGAACCCTGTGGAACTCCACTACTAACTCTTCTCCATTCAGACACTGAGTGTCTTACTCTAACCCTCTGTTCCCTTCCTTCTAAGTAAGTTTTTATCCATTCCAAGACATTTCCACCTATTCTAGCCATTGATTGCAGCTTCCTAATAAGTCTCCCATGTGGAACAGTGTCAAACGCTTTCTGGAAGTCTAGGAATATGCAATCTGCCCAGCCCTCTCTTTCCTGTAAGATTTGGCTTACCTCATCATAAAATTCTAATAAGTTTGTTACTGTTGATCTACCTTCTCTGAAGCCATGTTGCCTCACTGACAAAAAGTTGAAGGATTCCAAGTGAAGAGAGATATGTTTCCTTAGTAGTTTCTCCATAACTTTGCAAACTATGCTGGTCAAGGAAACTGGCCTATAGTTCAGAGCCGTATCCCTCCTTCCCTTTTTGAAGATAGGTATCACATTTGCTTGTTTCCAGCATCTTGGAATCTCCCCCGACTCCAGTGACTCCTTAAATATGATACTTAGTGCCACTGATATTGTGTTTGCGCATTTTTTAAGCACATGAGGGGATATGTCATCAGGACCTGTAGCTTTATGAACATCTAAATCCATCAGCGCTTTGCATACCTCTGTGGCTGTAAGGTTGATGTTCTCTAATACCGGCCCTTGAGCTTCTATCACTGCAATCTGAGGGGGTGGGGTATTTTCTACTGTAAATACTGACTGAAACTCCTTGTTCAATTCTTTGCAGATCTCTTCGTCCGTCTCAGTGATGCTTCCATCCGCTCTCTTTAGCCTTAAAACCTGTTCTTTTACCTTCAGTTTTCCTCTGATAAAGCTGTGGAAAAGCTTGGGATTTTCTTTAGCCTTCCTGGTGATGTCCCTCTCATAATCTCTCTCTGCCTCTCTCCTTTTACTTAGGTAGTCATTTCTAGCTCTTTTGTAGGTTTGCCAGGCATTTATGTTTTTTCTCCTCCTATACCTTTTCCAGCATTTGTCTCTCCACTCCTTAGCTGTTTTACACCCATTATCGAACCATTTCTCTCTGGCATGAATTACACCTACTTTGGTGACAGGTATGCAGCAATCTACTATCTTCCCATATTTCTCACAAAAGATGTCATACATTTCTTGTACAGATTTGTTGTAAAATAAGGTTCTCCAGTCAATAACTGCAAAAAGCTCATTCATTTTGATGTAATCTCCTTTCGGATAGTTCCTCCTCATGTCCTCAGTGCCTCTACTCTCAGGAAGAATGTCTTCAATGATATACTCCATCAACAACACACAGTGGTCACTCTTTCCAATTGGTGGTTCATACTCAATATTTTCAATATTCAACACATTATCTGTGAACACCAGATCAAGTAGTGATGGCTCATCCCCACCCCTGGCTCTTGTTGGTTCCATTACATGTTGGTGTAGGAAATTCCCTTGTACGCAATCTAGGAATCTTGCCCCAAATGAGTCCTCACCACTGTGTGGGTCAAGATTTATCCAATCTATCTCTTTATGATTAAAGTCTCCCATAATCAAAATCCTACATTTTTTCTCCCGCGCCATGTTAACAACTGAGTTTATGACTTCAATCGTACCTATATGACTTTCCTCATAAATTTCAAGCCTATTTTGGTTCCTTGGTGGGTTGTATACAACAGTTCTTATAATGTGTGTGTGTGTGTGTATGATAACACATGTCTTCGTCATTACACGGTTATATAACTTAGGAAAACTATGGTTTATGTGAGAGAGTCAGTCTGATGCAGCAAACTCCGGTATGGCCATACCAAATGCCCAAGGACACAAACCCGCCTCGATCCAAAGCGAAAACTTGTGATTTTTCAGTACTACAGTCTGTCGCACCCTAACTCCTGCTACTCAGCAGGAATAACAAGTATATCATTGGTAAATACCAGGGCGCTAGTGGAACCAACTCCTCTAGAAAAGACGTTTAATATACAAGAGAGAGAGAGAGAGAGAGAGAGAGAGAGAGAGAGAGAGAGAGAGAGAGAGAGAGAGAGAGAGAGAGAGAGAGAGAGAGATAAAATCTTTGCCTGTCTAGCTAGCGAAATAAATGCATGAACCTCAAGACAAAATTTCTAGAAGAATTTTTTCTCTTTTCCTGGCAAACAAAACTCTCCTCCCTCTCTACCTCCCACCCTCATTATCCCTCCCCCCTCACTCACTCACAGACTCCCTCTCTCACTCACACTCACACATTCTCCCTCACTTGTTGCACTTGGTGTGACATTTAAATGGGGTAAAAAGAATTGCTGTAAATAACCAAGCTTGAACTATGCAGGGCATGTTGCTGTCCTAGCAGTATCTAACACGAGACTAATAAAAGAAAAAAAATGGGAAAAAAAGAGCATAATATCAGAAGAACGAGAATAAAAAACGAGCCTAATACAAAAAAGTCAAGCATCTTAAATATAAAAGGATAAAAACGAGGAAGACAATAATAATAATAATAATAATAATAATAATAATAATAATAATAATAATAATAATAATAATAATAATATAATAATAATAATTATAATAATAATAATAATAATAGAAGAGGATAACAAAAGCATGAACATAACTTTGAAACAAGAATAATAATAGAATTCAATAAATATATTATTAAGACAAAATGAAAAAAATAAAAACATACTTTGACGCAAGAAAAAATAAGAAAACAACTAAAAAGAAGTAGAAGAATCTACAAAATACAAAATAAGATTAAAAAAAAAATACAAAAGTAGAACAAGCTCTAATACAAGAAAGATTAAAAAAAAAGTAAGAAAGGAACCAAAAAAAACCGTATATGAAAGAAGAAAATAAAAAAAACAGAAATCAATAGAAAATAAAAAACCAACACTAATGCGAGATAAAAAGAAACCACTTAATGTACGAAAACAAGAGAAAAATAAGAAAACAAAAGACATCCCAAAGCAGAACAATGTAAATCTCACGCTAACAACTCTTGATAAAAGAAGAAGAAACAGAAAATACACAGCAAACTGAAAAAAGAAAATAATTAAAAAGGCGAATAAGTCAGAAAGAGTTGTTGGAATTATTTCAGGGGGTGGTTTGGCCTCTTGACAACTGGCAAGAAATTTCAATGGAGGAGATACAAAAAAATGAGGAAAAATTTCTTTCTTTATTTTTTTTTAATTTTTTTGCTTTGGAGAGGATTCCTTCCTCTCTCATCTATCTACCTATATATCCATCGCCTTCATAGAATTTATCTAGTTAATTCAATTTCATTAGTAAAGATTCGTTCTGATATAATCTCTCTCTCTCTCTCTCTCTCTCTCTCTCTCTCTCTCTCTCTCTCTCTCTCTCTCTCTCTCTCTCTCTCTCTCTCTCTCTCTCTCTCTCTCATTGGCTCACGTTTGGAGGAAAAACCTTCAGGGTTAAGTGAAACGCATTTTTTTTTTTTACGCATTTTCTACTTTCGCTTTCAAGCGTGCGAATAATGTGCGTGCATGTGGGTAATTTTTCAATCTAAAGAATACTGCAAAGAATTTCATGTGATTCAAATATATATAAAAACAAATAAATAAA
>JAXCGZ010020956.1:62500-67500 GCA_037179515.1 Halocaridina rubra | reverse complement strand
GATAAAAAGCAACAATGATAAGGAAAGCATGATATAGATACTTAGAGAATGCTTAACGATAGACAAATTGCGTTTTACATTGTGCTTGCAGTTGCCGGAAGATCCTTGACATATTACGTAATTTAATATTACCTTCTGGAATTTTTTCCACCCCCATGTGGGGAGTAATAAACAAAAAAATCTCTTGGCTCACCAAAGATTAAATTAAGCTCTCTCCACCAATCAATGAGTAACATAACATCTCTCGACCTATCAATTGCTCAAGAATATCCGTATTCAAGAATGTCGAATCAACGAGATAATATGGAGAAGGAACTCATGGTAATCAATGTTGATTACTTGAAATATAAGATATTGATTCATAAGTACCCCTTACAGTCATGGAAAAATATATATCAAATAGCAATTATCGTCTTACCTGATAAACCTCTCATTACAAAAAATAAAGTATTATTATTATTATTATTATTATTATTATTATTATTATTATTATTATTATTATTATTATTATTATTATTATTATTATTATTATCATTATTATTATTATTATTATTATTAGTTTTTTCTTCCTTTTAAAACGAGTCTCAACCTAGTGTACATGGTTTAGACTACCTAGTAGCTTCTATTTTTTATGAGTCACAAGCAATCATTAAAAAATCCGTTGTAGATATCTGCCCGGGAGGGTAGACGGGCCATGGTGGGCCCATAGATGAGTTGTTTTGGAGCTGGAGTAAATCTGCAAAACAAGTGAAAATTTCAAGTTGTTCTAACTGGGGTTAGAAGTCTCCTAAAGTTTTTCAGTAAGATGCCTTGATTTGAAAGGAAGAGGAAAGTTAAGATAGGTTAGTGGTGAAGAAGAGAGTTGATGGCGCTGCGTAAATGCTTTTGACCCTTAGAGGACCACCAGGAAGGAAGGGTAAAAGGTGAGATAGGAAATAAAAACAAATTTATGAATATAAGAAATTAGAAATAACTGGATGAACAAAAATATAAAAGGAAAAGAGTTTGCTCATGACCAGCAAGGGACAAGGCTTTCTTATTGGAACCACACCAGAGTGTGTTGGGTTCACGCTGGAGAGGTTAAGGGTCATGTTCTCAACCTCTTTTGCTCTTGGCTTTGACTGTGAGCTGCCGCTCTGGTGGTGGGTACTGGTTATTGATGTGCTGTAGGCTGTCAAGATGGTTCATTGCTGCTCCGATTATGGTGCTAACAGCTTGAGGGGCATTTGGGTCAATGCTAGGAGCTACCAGGGCTCCAGTTTTCCGTCATGTTTCTGAGAAGACTTCACTTTCGAGGATGTAGTGGAGGAGGGGTTGCGGCGTAGCTTCCTGGCAGAAAGTGCACTTCTTGGCGAGGTCTTCGATCATTTGCCAGGTGCACTTGTGTACGAGTCTCAGTCAAAAGATGTTTACGGCTGTACTTTTGTGAAGGTTCTTGGGTAGGGTGATGGGATGGAGGTTGGTGGTGGTTTTGTACCACGACGTAGAGACAGATCCGGTGTCCGTGCACAGACTATGTCTTGCTGATTGTAAACTGAAGAATGATCCAGTGGCATTGGCTTTTATCTAGAAAGGTCCCGTGGGGGGCAGGGATAATTGAATCTGCGCAGAGAGAGGATAGCTTGGTTGCTTGGTCGGCTTCTTCATTTTCATTGATGCCGACATGGCTGTATATCCAAGCTGATAATGCATATAAATGGCATAGTAAGGGCAGCATATGCTTTCTTAGCAAATGTAAGGGAGCTTTCAGACACATGGACAAGGAAATGTTCAGAAATATTCATGTGACTTATGTGATGCCAAAACTTGAGTATGCAACCCCCTTTTGGAATCCGCACTTGAAAAAGCCCGTAGTTAAGCTGAAAAAAGCTCAAAGACATGTCACGAAATTGGTGCCAAAAAACACGCAATCACAGTTATAATGAGAGGCTTAGGGAATTACGCTTATATCACTAGAAGCTAGAAGATTGAGGGGGGAATATGGTGACAGTCTTTAAATTCCTTCATGGTTATGATAGAGTGGATAGGGATCGATATTTTGATATGGCTGGGACTAGAACCAGAGGTCATAGTTTGAAGCTCCGTAAGAAAATTCTTTGCATGATGTAAGGGAGTACTTTTTAATTGGAATTCGCTAAGCAAGGAGGTAGATAATGCTAACTCAATCCATAGTATTAAGGACAAGTATGATAAGTATCACCAAGTACAAAATGGAACCGATCAGGAGACTGGAATTTACGAGCTTTAGGCTCTTTCCCGTAAGCACAATTAGGTAATCACACACACACACACACACACACACACACACACACACACACACACACACACACACACACACACACACACACACGCACACACACACACACGCACACACAGAAATATTTATGTAACCTAAGTGAGGCCAAAACTCGAATATGCAGCCCCCTTTTGGAATCCGCACTTGAAAAAGCACATAGCTAAGCTTGAAAAAGTTCAAAGACATGCCACGAAACTGGTGCCAGAAATACGCAATCTCAGTTATGATGAGAGGCTGAGGGAATTAGACTTACCATCACTCGAAGCTAGAAGAGTGAGGGGGGATATGGTGACAGTCTTTAAATTCCTTCATGGTTATGATAGAGTGGATAGGGATCGATATTTTGATATGGCTGGCTCTAGAACTAGAGGTCATAGTTTGAAGCTTCGTAAGAAAACTTCTTCGCAGGATGTAAGGAAATATTTTTTCAGTGTAAGAGTAGTTGAAAATTGGAATTCGCTAAGCGAGGAGGTAGTTAATGCTATCTCAATCCATAGTTTTAAGGACAGGTATGATAAGTATCACTAAGTATAAAATGGAACCGATCAGGAGACGGGAAGATACGAGCTTTGGGCTCTTTCCCGTAAACACAATTAGGTAATCACAATTAGGTAATCACACACACACACAACTTCAAGAGACAGAAAATGAAAGAGATCTAGGAGTAAACATACTGGCAGATTTGTCTCCAGAAATACATATAAATGGCATAGTAAGGGCAGCAAATGCATTCTTATCAAATGTAAGGGTAGCCTTCAGGCACATAGACAAGGAAATGTTCAGAAATATTTATGTAACCTATGTGAGGCCAAAACTCGAATATGCAGCCCCCTTTTGGAATCCGCACTTGAAAAAGCACATAGCTAAGCTTGAAAAAGTTCAAAGACATGCCACGAAACTGGTGCCAGAAATACGCAATCTCAGTTATAATGAGAGGCTGAGGGAATTAGACTTACCATCACTCGAAGCTAGAAGAGTGAGGGGGGATATGGTGACAGTCTTTAAATTCCTTCATGGTTATGATAGAGTGGATAGGGATCGATATTTTGATATGGCTGGCTCTAGAACTAGAGGTCATAGTTTGAAGCTTCGTAAGAAAACTTCTTCGCAGGATGTAAGGAAATACTTTTTCAGTGTAAGAGTAGTTGATAATTGGAATTCGCTAAGCGAGGAGGTAGTTAATGCTATCTCAATCCATAGTTTTAAGGACAGGTATGATAAGTATCACTAAGTATAAAAGGGAACCGATCAGGAGACGGGAAGATACGAGCTTTGGGCTCCTTCCCGTAAACACAATTAGGTAATCACAATTAGGTAATCACACACACACACAACTTCAAGAGACAGAAAATGAAAGAGATCTAGGAGTAAACATACTGGCAGATTTGTCTCCAGAAATACATATAAATGGCATAGTAAGGGCAGCATATGCATTCTTATCAAATGTAAGGGTAGCCTTCAGGCACATAGACAAGGAAATGTTCAGAAATATTTATGTAACCTATGTGAGGCCAAAACTCGAATATGCAGCCCCCTTTTGGAATCCGCACTTGAAAAAGCACATAGCTAAGCTTGAAAAAGTTCAAAGACATGCCACGAAACTGGTGCCAGAAATACGCAATCTCAGTTATGATGAGAGGCTGAGGGAATTAGACTTACCATCACTCGAAGCTAGAAGAGTGAGGGGGGATATGGTGACAGTCTTTAAATTCCTTCATGGTTATGATAGAGTGGATAGGGATCGATATTTTGATATGGCTGGCTCTAGAACTAGAGGTCATAGTTTGAAGCTTCGTAAGAAAACTTCTTCGCAGGATGTAAGGAAATACTTTTTCAGTGTAAGAGTAGTTGATAATTGGAATTCGCTAAGCGAGGAGGTAGTTAATGCTATCTCAATCCATAGTTTTAAGGACAGGTATGATAAGTATCACTAAGTATAAAATGGAAGCGATGAGGAGACGGGAAGATACGAGCTTTGGGCTCTTTCCCGTAAACACAATTAGGTAATCACAATTAGGTAATCTCACACACACACACACACACACACACACACACACACACACACACACACACACACACACACACACATATATATATATATATATATATATATATATATATATATATATATATATATATATATATATATATATATATATATATATATATATATATATATATATATATATATAATATACACACCAGGCCTGTTCAAAAAGTATCCGACCTTGGTCCATAAAAAAACTACCACTCAATAATT
The DNA here is from genome assembly GCA_037179515.1 of Halocaridina rubra. Classification (NCBI taxonomy): domain Eukaryota; kingdom Metazoa; phylum Arthropoda; class Malacostraca; order Decapoda; family Atyidae; genus Halocaridina; species Halocaridina rubra. The sequence goes on along the minus strand of JAXCGZ010020956.1, from coordinate 62,944 downwards.
CCTTTATGTGGGAAGTGGCGCCACCTTTCCCGAGCATGTGTGTAAATATTTGCGTCTGTAGGCTGTAACGCCTAAGGTGCAGAGGCCCAGCACATGCTCTTCGGATTTTTGTCTATACGCAACATGTTTGAGCGCATCGAGCAGCGGCATTGCATCAAGTTTTGCCAGAAGCTTGGTGATACGCAAGTGCAAACTATCCAAAAGATTCAGCAAGCTTTTGTCGATGAGGACATGGGCATAACACAGATAAAGGAATGGTAGAACCACTTCAAACAAGGACACACCTCATTTGAGAGCAAGGCATGGTCTGGCAGGCCATCCACCAGAGGAATTCATTGCGAATGTTCGTTGAATAGTCATGGAAGACCATCGTGTAGCCATCAATGAGATTGTGGAAGAAGTAGGATTAAGCAGAGGATCAGTTCATACAATTTTAACAGAAGA
>JAXCGZ010020956.1:45000-57500 GCA_037179515.1 Halocaridina rubra | reverse complement strand
GTGGTGTATGTCTTCACAACAAATGGTTCATCATCAAACAGTCGATGTAGGTTTACTAAGTATCCTAAGGGTACTTGAGAGGGCAAAACGGCTTGTTGCGAATAAACACACACGAATAGGATTAATGAAAGAATGTAAAGAACAATCAGAATATGACAATGCCTTTTTCTTCTTTTTTTTATTCTTAAGGAACATTATTATTATTATTATTATTATTAATATTATTATTATTATTATTATTATTATTATTATTATTATTATTATTATTATTATTATTATTATTATTATTATTATCATTCCCCCTGAGGGAGGGGGGATAGAATACTACCTCCGTATTCCCCTGCATGTCGTAAGAGTCGATTAAATGGCGCGGAGCGAGGGAACTGGGAATTCCCTCCTCTGTATATTCTCTTCTCAAAGAGTCAGAGTATTTTGCCTTGACTCAGCCACTCTTCTTAACAGGGGAAAATGACTCATGTATGTAGATAGACGCCGTTACCCATAGAAAATAAAATCACCCAAATCTGGATAGATGATGAGGTTTAAAAAGCAGTGAGTAAAGTGTTAGTAATCTGGCTTCTTACCAAAAACTTAAGAATAAAGGGAGATTAAAAAGAAGAGCTAAATAAATATCCGTTTTAAACAGGAAATGAGTGAGCAGGCTCTTCTCAGAAGAACACCTTCCTATAAATCTCATTCCCTCCTTTACCCCCCACCCACCCACTTGAACGACAATAATTCTCCTTGTACGAGAAGGAGATGGCCGGCTCAACACCACTGCCATTCACAAGAATTCCTAATCAGTCTTACCTTTCTAATATTATTTCAATCAATGCTAACACAACCGTCTTTCTTCTCACAACATTGCTTCCAATCTCCTCCTTTTCACCCTTACTCTTTCCACATATGCGCACATTTAGAAGCTTAATTAGTATGGTTCTGACTGATATTTTCCGCCCAGAACCATCTAGTATAAAAGTTGGGATCGTTTATAGCTTTCATTAATGACGGAAGATTGGGACACTTTACACTTTCTAGAAAAGTTAATTTCTGAGCTAACTTATAAAATTGGCGTTTTTATTAGCCATTTTTCATCTGCGCTTACGCTGTACTTCTTTTCTGGTCACTTTTGTTTTCTCTTGTACTCATCTTCAGATGCGGTTATTAGAGGAGCAAAAAGTGCCATTGAACATCTGCGGGGGGGGGGGGTCACCGACAGTAGACATAACATTGCTTATTTGTGGTAACAATGACAAACTTTTCCAAAATAACCACACTTATCACAAAAAAAAATTGTGTATAATATTAAGACTGAGGTCTGCTTGTGTATGCACTTCCTTTGTGAGCACGCAGGTTAGATAAATAACTGGTAACTATATATGCCGGTAACCAGACTTGGTGAATAGATTTGCAAGCTATAGTATTCAAAAGGAAGTGTGATTGGGGCCTTAGGATGCACTTACGGAGCGAGTAGACTTGGACACAACCTACCAGGCTATATTGACAATGGAAATCATCTAAACTGGTGAAAAGATATGTTATAACAAGATAGTTTCTATAATAATAAAATGGGAATTTAAGCATTGTCTATGTATCCACTTACTGTGTGAACAGAATTTGATGGCACACTTATATGAGATTATAATAGTACTGGTAGACTTCTACAAAATGAGAGACATGTCGTATCACAAAAATTTTGACTATGATATTAGAAATGAAATTTGTGAAATTCCTGCTTTGAGCCCAATGACATTTTAAAAAATAATTTTTATGACAGGAATTGATGTGTGTGTGTGTGTGTGTGTGTGTGTGTGTGCGTGTGTGTGTGTGTGTGTGCGCGTGCGCACTTAAATACCAAGCCACACCAAATTAAATAATTACATTTAAAAGAAATTATTTTGTCGTATTTTTCTACCTTAACCGTAATGTAACATTATTTTCACCAAAGAATGTTTCCCATCACACACACACACACACACACACACTTGTTGCAAGAGGCAAGAAGGTTAAATGAGGAAAGAAATGAAGAAGAGAAGAAAAATTTTCATTTCAGAGTTCTCCCAGACAAAGGGGAGATAAAGAAGATAATGACAGAAGATCAGGGGATGGGGCCTCATTAAGATTGTTATACACAAATGCTGATGGATTAGCTGGTAAGGCAGTAGAATTAAAAGATAGGATTCACAACAGTAAGGCAGATATAGTAGCAATTACAGAGACTAAGTTGAGTGAGGACATAAACAGTGTCACAGTTTTTCCTAAGGGCTTCAGAATACTAAGGGTTGAAAGTTCTGAGAGGACTGGTGGAGGGATAGCACTCCTCATAAGTGAAAGGATTCAAGTTGAAGAAATAAACTTGGCTATAGAAAGTGAGTTCAAGGAATTTCTTGTTGCTCGCATAAATACTGGGTCAGAGAGCATTATAATAACTGTTGTATATAACCCACCAAGGAACCAGAATAGGCTTGAAATTTATGAGGAAAGTCATATAGGTACTATTGAAGTCATAAACTCAGTTGTTAACATGGCACGGGAAAAAAATGTAGGATTTTGATTATGGGAGACTTTAATCATAAAGAGATAGATTGGATAAATGTTGACCCACACAGTGTTGAGGACTCATTCGGGGCAAGATTCCTAGATTGCGTACAAGGGAATTTCCTACACCAACATGTAATGGAACCAATGAGGGCCAGGGGTGGGGATGAGCCATCACTACTTGATCTAGTATTCACAGATAATGTGTTGGATATTGAAAAAATTGAGTATGAACCACCAATTGGAAAGAGTGACCACTGTGTGTTGTTGATGGAGTATATCATTGAAGATATTCTTCCTGAGAGTAGAGGCACTGAGGACATGAGGAGGAACTATCCGAAAGGAGATTACATCAAAATGAATGAGCTTTTTGCAGTTATTGACTGGAGAACCTTATTTTACAACCAATCTGTACAAGAAATGTATGACATCTTTTGTGAGAAATATGGGAAGATAGTAGATTGCTGCATACCTGTCACCAAAGTAGGTGTAATTCATGCCAGAGAGAAATGGTTCGATAATGGGTGTAAAAGAGCTAAGGAGTGGAGAGACAAATGCTGGAAAAGGTATAGGAGGAGAAAAAACATAAATGCCTGGCAAACCTACAAAAGAGCAAGAAATGACTACCTAAGTAAAAGGAGAGAGGCAGAGAGAGATTATGAGAGGGACATCACCAGGAAGGCTAAAGAAAATCCCAAGCTTTTCCACAGCTTTATCAGAGGAAAACTGAAGGTAAAAGAACAGGTTTTAAGGCTAAAGAGAGCGGATGGAAGCATCACTGAGACGGATGAAGAGATTTGCAAAGAATAGAACAAGGAGTTTCAGTCAGTATTTACAGTAGAAAATACCCCACCCCCTCAGATTGCAGAGATAGAAGCTCATGGGCCGGTATAGAGAACATCAACCTTACAGCCACAGAGGTATGCAAAGCGCTGATGGATTTAGATGTTCATAAAGCTACAGGTCCTGATGACATATCCTCATGTGCTTAAAAAATGCGCAAACTCAATATCATTGGCACTAAGAATCATATTTAAAAAGTCACTGGAGTCGGGGGAGATTCCAAGATGCTGGAAACAAGCAAATGTGATACCTATCTTCAAAAAGGGAAGGAGGGATACGGCTCTGAACTATAGGCCAGTTTCCTTGACCAGCATAGTCTGCAAAGTTATGGAGAAACTACTAAGGAAACATATCTCTCTTCACTTGGAATCCTTCAACTTTTTGTCAGTGAGGCAACATGGCTTCAGAGAAGGTAGATCAACAGTAACAAACTTATTAGTATTCTATGATGAGGTAAGCCGAATCTTACAGGAAAGGGAGGGCTGGGCAGATTGCATATTCCTAGACTTCCAGAAAGCATTTGACACTGTTCCACATGGGAGACTTATTAGGAAGCTGCAAGCAATGGCTAGAATAGGTGGAAATGTTTTGGAATGGATAAAAACTTACTTAGAAGGAAGGGAACAGAGGGTTAGAGTAAGACACTCAGTGTCTGAATGGAGAAGAGTTATTAGTGGAGTTCCACAGGGTTCAGTTTTAGGGCCACTCTTGTTCCTTGTATATGTAAATGACCTACCAGAGTCTGAAATTCATTCATGAATATGTTTGCAGATGATGCAAAGATAGTGAAGAAAGTAAAAAAACGAGAACAATGGTAGAGAACTTCAGGAGGATCTAAATAATCTGCATGAGTGGTCAGAAAAGTGGCTAATGAAATTCAATTCTTCAAAAAGTAAGGTAATGAGAATGGGTACAAGTGCAAGAAGGCCCAAGCTTGACTACTCGGTGGCTGGAGTACAACTTCAAGAGACAGAAAATGAGAGAGATCTAGGAGTAAACATACTGGCAGATTTGTCTCCAGAAATGCATATAAATGGCATTGTAAGGCCAGCATATTCATTCTTATCAAATGTAAGGGTAGCCTTCAGGCACATGGACAAGGAAATGTTCAGAAATATTTATGTAACCTATGTGAGGCCAAAACTCGAATATGCAGCTCCCTTTTGGAATCCACACTTGAAAAAGCACATAGCTAAGCTTGAAAAAGTTCAAAGACATGCCACGAAACTGGTGCCAGAAATACGCAATCTCGGTTATGATGAGAGGCTGAGGGAATTAGACTTACCATCACTCGAAGCTAGAAGAGTGAGAGGGGATATGGTGACAGTCTTTAAATTCCTTCATGGTTATGATAGAGTGGATAGGGATCGATATTTTGATATGGCAGGCTCTAGAACTAGAGGTCATAGTTTGAAGCTTCGTAAGAAAACTACTTTGCAGGATGTAAGGAAATACTTTTTCAGTGTAAGAGTAGTTGATAATTGGAATTGGCTAAGTGAGGAGGTAGTTAATGCTATCTCAATCCATAGTTTTAAGGACAGGTATGATAAGTATCACTAGGTATAAAATGGAACCGATGAGGAGACGGGAAGATACGAACTTTGGGCTCTTTCCCGTAAGCACAATTAGGTAATTACAATTAGGTAATTACATATGCATAAACATAAATCTCAGGCATATATGAATCTCAAGAGTCAATATGGCACGTGGGACACGAACGCAATATTGGGTAAGGTTTTAGACCTGACAAGATATCTTGAAGGATAATATGATCCTGATTATAATGTAAGCATTCACAAACCTTTTCTTTTTTTATGAGTGTGACACCAGGACTGGCGAAGAAAATTGCCCTCATCGGGCCTGGACACGAAGAACCAGAAAGCAGAGAGAAGCAGAGATAGGGAATGTTGTGATTTGTCAGATGTGAAGGGATGATATAAATTTGTAAAGAATATTCTATGGAGATGTAGACTTTGAAGACTTGAACAAGGAGTTTTAGTCAGTATTTACTATATAAAATACTTCACTTCTTCATATTGCATGGCCAGGATTAAACAATATCGCCTTTTCAGCTAATGGGGAATGCAAATCGTTGATGGAATTCGATGCTCGTAAAGCCATGGGCCTGACAATATAATCCCTTATGAGCTTAAGAATTGTGCTCAAGGATTACTAAAGGCACAATGCATTATATATATATATATATATATATATATATATATATATATATATATATATATATATATATATATATATATATATATTTTTTTTTTTTTTTTTTTATGGGATAGGATAGGAGGGGGAAAAAGGGGGAGGGGATTAAGGATATAAGGGAATTGGAGGGAAAAGCACGAAAATTAAATAAAGAAAGAGATAAAAAAGAGAGGGGCAGACCCTCGTGCTAAGTTTTGATCTGGAATTCAGATACTTTTTGGTTCATGCATTATATCTGAGCAGGTTAAATGGGGAGGAGAAATGGGACTATGAATTTCCCCTTTGTACTTTTGTCCCACAGTCAAGGTTTGCCTTAATTCGTCCACCCCTTAAAATTAAGTATGCCCCTTGTATATAGATAGATAGATAGATAGATAGATAGATAGGATATCGCAAACAACAAAACGGTATGTTAATATTGCATAGAGATAATATTTTGAGAACTATATACAAATAAAAATAGAGAGAGAGAGAGAGAGAGAGAGAGAGAGAGAGAGAGAGAGAGAGAGAGAGAGAGAGAGAGAGAGAGGAGAGAGAGAGAGAGAGATCCATCCTCTGGGAGAACAAGTCAACTCCACTTAAGAGAGGTCCCAAGCCCGGACAAATTAGAAGATTCATGTCAGGAAGTGCATCCTTTCGTGAAACTTTGAGCCCAGACTAACACTGGTCTCCAAAGAAGAAGAAGAAGAAGAAGAAGAAGAAGAAGAAGAAGAAGAAGAAGAAGAAGAAGAAGAAGAAGAAGAAGAAGAAGAAGAAGAAGAAGAATATACATATATATAAACACATAGTAAGAAAACCTTATCTTTATATATATATATATATATATATATATATATATATATATATATATATATATATATATATATATATATATATATATATATATATATATGGTCAAGGCATGAGACCAGATAAATTAGATACGATCAGTGGTAGGTAGAGAGTGGAACATATTAAACTGCTAAAAATAGTAGTAACAGTGAACAAAACACATCAACTTTAGCAATTATAATAATAATAATAATAATAATAATAATAATAATAATAATAATAATAATAATAATAATAATAATAATAATAATAATAATAATAATAATAATAATAATAATAATAATAATAATAATGATAACAATAGTGAGGTCAAGCATAATGACTTTCTTTGCTGGGTTGCTAATTTTTATATTCTCCTTTTGTTTTGTATATATATATATATATATATATATATATATATATATATATATATATTATATATATATATATATATAGTAAGGAAGCCCATCAGTGAAACAAAACTTATAAAACAATGCTATATTTCGGATCCTAACTGGATCCTTTCTCTGTGCTTGAGAAGGGACCCAGTTAGGATCCGAAATATAGCATTGTTTTATAAGTTTTGTTTCACTGATGGGCTTCCTTACTATTTAGTGCTGTATGCTAACAGTTTGTACTTATTTATATATATATATATATATATATATATATATATATATATATATATATATATATATATATATGTATATATATATATATATATATATATATATATATATATATATATATATATATATATATATATATATAACTTCATTCATTTGTACAAAACAGATACCTCTGAAGATGAGTAATACACTTGAAAGTACTAAGGATCTCAATATTTTTTCCATTTCCTTACGTAGCTATCACCATTCACATTTACAATATTCACATTTTTCTCGTGAAATAGAATCATATATATATATATATATATATATATATATATATATATATATATATATATATATATATATATATATATATATATATGGTTTGGTTTCGGTTTTACGTCAAGAATTCCCTTTTCAACTAAGGGCTAGGACGGTTGCCTTCTTGCAAAGGACTTGTTTTGGCAGATGTAATCGTTACCCTGAGTGTATGCCCTTACTAACCTCAGTCCTTGACGGGGCGCGAACCCTAGATATATTATATATATATATATATATATATATATATATATATATATATATATATATATATATATATATATATATATATATATATATATATATGTATGTATATATGTATGTATTGTAGCATCACCATTCCTATCGATCACAAACAGGATTAAAATCAAACCTCGGCAAAGGAATCAGCTTGATTCTCATATTTATAAACGTAAAAATACCCAGTAGACTGCGTCCTGATCTTATCTGTATATACACGATCTTATCTTTATAATGAGTTCCCCGGAGTGCATTACACACTACTATGCAGGCTGCATCAACTGTATATAAGCTGACCATTTTGATCAGTAATGTAAGTCTTCAATAGGTCTTCATCAAGTCTTCAACAAGTCTGCAATAAAGTCCATACCAAGTCTTCAAAATTTAACCTCTTCCTTTAATTCAGCCTTGTCGCTGACATCATATACTACTGATCCTTCAGAGCAAAACATTGCCTCTAAATACCACCTTGCCTTGCCTCTTTGAACCATCTCCTTTGCTGCTAGGTCACCCTCCAAGGGTATGTCCAGTGACCCAGTGCAAGCCTCCCTGCCCTTTAAGTTTGCTCCTGTGTCTCTGATGCCAGTTAGAGTCGCCCTTCCTGAGATGTCAACGAGATGGAGATGGACCCTTCACTGCTTCCCTTCTCCTCTCCATGCCAGCATGCATTGCCTCTCCGCACCATCTATTTCACCACCAAATCCCCTCCAAGAGAAGGCCCAGCAAACAGAGGAATTCAAGCTGGCTCTTGCTTCTTCTCGACGTCAATTAAAGCCGCCCTTCCTCACGCCAACAAGATGAAAATAGATGCCCTCATCTCAAAGGCCTCCTGCCTGACTGAGGGCCATCAAAGGCATGAACCCCCGCCTGATGTAGATTTGGAATACAGTTTGCCTAAGCATCACTCTGGAGGTCAACAAATGGAAAAGGAAATGGTCCTCATTTTATAGTTTATCTAAGTATCACTCTGAAGGTCAACAGATGGCAAAGAAAAAGTACTTCATTATGGTGGTTTACCTAATTATCACTCTGAAGGTCAACAGATTGAGAAGAAAAAATACTTTGCAATATAGTTTACCTAAGCATTACTTAAATGGTCAATACATGTAAAAGAAAAATTCTCCAAGGCCGATCCCTTATTTAATGTGTAGATGGCCTCCTGCCAAACTTCTCCCAACAATGGTCCTGGCAGTGTCATACTGCATGTCAGGCTGGCTCCAGGGTCTTCCTGACATCAGTTGGAGCCACGTTTTTGGACACCTTTGTCTCCAAGGCCCACTCCTACTACATGTGAAGACGGTTTGGGAGGCCGTCACCTGTACTCCCTCAGCCACCAACCGCAGGAACACCATATTCTTCATCTGGTATGACATCTCTGGTGCACAATTCCTCGCTGGTGTAAAAATGCTCTACTCTCACTCTCTATGAATGCAAAAAACTCGGATGTGGGTGCAAACTTCCTCAAAAATCACCACCTCCTTGAGGACATGCCTAACTATGCTTGGTCAGCACTGAAGTAGTTAACCATAATGCCCATATGCATAGCTCGCATCCAGGTAAACTAACTCACCAACTGAAGTGTGAGTCAACTTGGGTAAAGTTTGCCCAGCCTCTGAATTTTCATCCTGAGACCCGTCAATCAAACCCACATGAATCACTCACAAATTGCATATTTAGCATTTTGTATCATATTTTGTATTTTATATACTTCACTGTATAGTTTATGTCGAGTGTAAAGACAATATTTTTTTTGTCAAGGGAAAAGTTTCCTGTACCATAGCCTATCTTATGTATCAAGTACAGGATCAAACTCAAGCCTCAGCAAGATATCAACTTAATTCTTATCTTTACAAACCTAAAAATACCCCCCAGGCTGTATCCTGACCTTACCTTTACAAAAATTATCTTATCTTTATAATATATCCTCAGAATGCACTGAGTACGGCTATGCAGCCTGCAGCAGATATATATAAATTGACAATTTTGATAAATAAAGCAAGCCTTTAATAAATCTTCATTAAGTCTTCAATAAGTTTTCAAGATGTAACCTTTTATTTTTAATATGCCTTGTCGCTGGCATCACACCATATATATATGATGTACTGAGTAAGAAAACCCTATCTAAATATATATATATATATATATATATATATATATATATATATATATATATATATATATATATATATATATATAGTTTGTTCCGATTATACGTCACGGACTCCCTTTTCTAATAAGGGCTAGGGTGGTTACCTTCTTGCGAAGGACTTTTTGGCAGATGTAAGCGTTATCCTGAGTGCATGCCCTTGCTAACATCAGACCGTGACGGGGCGCGAACCCTCGACCTGACGCCTCAAAGTCGCAGACGCTACTGATTGAGCCACGGAGACTAATATATATATATATATATATATATATATATATATATATATATATATATATATATATATATATATATATATATATATAAGTACAAGCTGTTAGCATACAGCACTAAATAGTAAGGAAGCCCATCAGTGAAACAAAACTTATAAAATAATGCTATATTTCGGATCCTAACTGGATCCCTTCTCAAGAAGGGATCCAGTTAGGATCCGAAATATTGCATTGTTTTATAAGTTTTGTTTCACTGATGGGCTTGCTTACTATATATATATATATATATATATATATATATATATATATATATATATATATATATATATATATATATATATATATATTTATGTTATTACCTAATTGTGCTTTCTGAAAAGAGCCCAAAGCTCGTAACTTCCCGTGAATGGAATTTTTGCCTGCCATCCAGCCAAGCGAGGGCACCTCCCCCACCTCAGTCTTATTACTTGAACATTGCTTAGGGTTTTAGCCATCTTTATCAGTGATTTGGGCGTTTTTGCTCAGCCTTAAAGCAGTACCATCCCTGGACAACGATCAGGTGAACGCCAGGTACTTAATTATACTGCTAAGTGAGCAGAGGTAGTTGGGTTCATAAAAACGGTCCCAAGTTTTTTTCCTCGCTCAGGATTCGAACCTAAGATCTCTCGGTAGTGAGCAGAGTGTGCTAGTCATTACACCATGTATGTACGTATGTATGTATGTATGTATGTATGTATGTATGTATGTATGTATGTAAAACTTGACGGAGACGAAGGAAGGGAATCAAGGCAAACACCTTCATAAAGATGATGGTAGAAGCCAGTGAACTTTGCCATCCTCCAGAATCAATTGTGCGAATCTGATACTGTTGGAATATTGAGCAGAATTTCATCTTAAAAAGCTTTTTTCATGAGGGCTTAGTAGGAAATAATTTTTAATAATAATAATAATAATAATAATAATAATAATAATAATAATAATAATAATAATAATAATAATAATAATAATAATAATTTACTTGTTGCTTGCAATATAAACCATGACGTCATTATCTTGGGGAAGGGAGTTTCGTTATAATTTTAGGGGTGGGTGGGTGGGAAGTGGTGGCTACTCGCATGAGGGGGAAGGAAGGCTGCCAGCTAGATCACTGATGAGGGAAGGGGGAGGAGTTTGCTCGAGGAGTGGAAGTCGAGAACGATGCTTTACTCGCGGTTTGTTTATCAGTTGACTACACGTGTCCGTGAGGTTTGGACGTGCAAGAAAATCTTACGACTCCGTCAGTGAATTCGTGTCATACATCGTACACCTGAAACCTGGTGGGAGTTGTGCGTATTTAATCAAGAAACTTTGGGAATTATTAACTGGAAGACGTATCCCAGTTAGAAAACAACGTACCAGCTTCTCCTAAAGAGAGACTTTCACCCTTGAAATCCAGTCTCATGGCTCTAAAGCAATATCTTCACTTATGGCGCCTCTTCACTTTAGCAGAGACATGACCCAGGCGTAATCATTTCATCTCTCTCCCTTCCTTGTAAACCTTCAAAGTACAAATTCTTCGTCTTATCTAGCTTTTTACTTTACTTCTTCGCTCTTTTTTTTCTACTCGGAGATGCAGTCCAAAATAGTGCAAGCTTCCAGACCGTCTACTGACGAAGTTGAGATGTCGTGGCGTGTGCAATCTCCTTTCCAACCGAGTAACATCTTGTACCCTCATCAGGTGGGTTCGGTTGAATCTTGTTCGTCGTGGCCAGGCAGCGTCTGGCGTAGAGAACCTTCCAAATACTGGTTGGATTCCGATTTGAACAACAACGAAAACAATAGCAATTACCCTGCTCACATCCATTCCCGGGACAGTCCTCTGAGGTTGAGTTGCAGCAGCGACTGCAGTGACATCAGCAATGATGATGTCAGTGGTCTCAGCAGCAGCGACACTGAAGAGAGCGACAGTAACAACAACAACAACGACCATGAAGAAAAGGAGACACAAACTGAGACAGAAGACCGGAATAACAACATCAACCAAAACAAGAAATGTGGTCTGAAAGAGAGCGCGCCCATCAATATCAACCAAGACAGCGCCTGGAAGCAAATTAGCAGTACAAAATCAGATAGTCCGTCACGGGAGAGGTTGTTAGATGAGGAAGGATACATAAGGAGAGCTGCAAGCCTATGTCTGGACGAAACTGGATCAAAGGTAAAATTAAGTCAAACTCATCTTTCTTACAACACTGATTATTAATACAGAGATTTAGGGTCAAGTTTTCTTTCAAACCCCCAGTTATGACAAAATCCCATGAAAGTTATTCAATTTCGTTTATTATTGCTCTGTTTAGGTAAAAATTTATAACAGAACAGTGTTTATATATATATATATATATATATATATATATATATATATATATATATATATATATATATATATATATATATATATAATTTCATTGCTATGTATATTTATAATTATCGTTGGGAGAGTAAATGTAAGCAACCTATAAGCTTAAATGATGCAGAGATAAAATAATGAGAATATATTACATCGGTAAAATCAAA
>JAXCGZ010020956.1:35000-40000 GCA_037179515.1 Halocaridina rubra | reverse complement strand
TGTTTTTCTTTTGCCCGTCCTGGTGTCACAATCATGAAAAAAAATAAATTCTGTGGAAACTACCGAGGGAAAAGGGGACAGTGGACAGAATAGAATGATGCATATCTGTTACCTCGGATGCTTTGTTATTTGAGAAAATTATTATTATTATTATTATTATTATTATTATTATTATTATTATTATTATTATCATCATCAAAGATTATGGTAAGCATATATTTATGAACATAAAATATTACCCAATAATAATGATAATAATAATAATAATAATAATAATAATAATAATAATAATAATAATAATAATAATAATAATAATAATAATAATAATTTCAAAATACCACAATAGAGGAAAGCCTAAATGTCAAACACTTTTTTACCTCATTTATGAGCTATTATTATGAAATGTATTTATAACGTAATCAGAAACCGTTCAGTATACATCTTTATATACATATAACATGATGCCCTATACATACCTTATACCACATCTGAGCTCATGTTGCACTTGATTTGATTTGTGAACTCTCAATGTCTTGTGAACTCATTATCACTGTTGAGTTGACGAGGGTTAAGAGATGACAGACGCCACTGCACTCCTTTCCACATCAGTGACTTTTGCTGAGTGAAAAATCCTTTTATTTGTCATTGAAACGAGGTGGGGTCGAACTGAGCGTTTTTCAGAAAATCACAAGCCAATTAAGGTCGCAAAGTATCTCTCATATTTGTCATTAGGTCAGTTTAATATTCCCAAATATCGGCTTCACATCAATTCTGGTTCAGTGTGTGTGTATGTCTGTGTACTTGTGTATGTAGCGTTTTCTTTCTTTTCCACGGGATAGAACCTTAGGTATGTAATTCTCCGTCTCCTGATCGGGATACATGTATGTATATATGCATGTACGTTTATGTCTATGCGTGTTTTTGGGAAAGTAGCTACCTTGTATTTTAGTTATATAGTATTAAAGTAGAATTACATGAGATTACTCATGATGATGCAATAACCTCTTCCGTTACAATGATAATACATAGTCGTTGTGTGTATGTATAATATGTCTATACCCATGTATATAAGTGTGTGTAGGTGCATGTTTAGGTGGGTAATTTTACCTTCTTAAGTTCAGATGTATTGTTGTTCCCTCAAATGTCAAGTGTCTGGTGGGCGGAAAACGATAAGGGGAAGAGACTAAGGGAGGGTGAGGAGGATGGGGTAGGGACCACCCTGACAGTCTCAAAAGATTGTGGAGGGGGAGGGGATGATGTACTTCCAATGAAAAACCCGGTGGTGGTGATGAAGGTGTTCAGAATCAAGGTGTACATTTGTTCACCACGCACATGCCTGTCCCACCCCACGACAATCGCACATGATAAAAGGAGCAGCCCCACGACTGGACCACGTGCATAGCTGTCGACCTTGTAGGCCAATCATATTCCGAGTTTTGTGTGACGTCAGGGGATTCAGGGGTCAAGATGTGGAAGCTGGATTTTGATTTGCTGGACAATTTAAAAACAAAGTTTTTATTGGTCGAGAAACCAACGACACGCCTGCGTGGGTCTTGTTTTCACTGGTGGATATAGATGTTGAATCACGTGGTAGCAGGATTTCATTATTGTAATAAAAAGAGGTCAGGAATTTTAATGTGTGAGGACTAAACCTTCTGTATTTCTTGTTTTTCATTTACCATATTTATATACAAAACAGTACAGCGAGATGACAACGGAGTCGCCGCTGTTTAGGCCGCTTTTACACCATATTGGCACGTCAGTTGAAAACGAACATCCGGAAATATTATGAAACCTTTCACACAAGTGGCATGACACGTCCTATGCGCCACGCCACTTCTGTATGAAAGGTTTCATATTCTGGATGTTCGTTTTCAACTGGCGTGCCACGTGGCATGCAACGTGCCACTTTGGTGTGAAAGCGGCCTTTCGCTGAGAAGAAAGAACTTCCTCCAACTCCTCCTCCTTCTCACAAGAATTTTCCTTTGCTTGCGAGTGTCGCAAGCATAAGATTAAAATTCACTTAAGACAGATCCTATACTCTTTTCGCCTGCAACATAGCACTGAGTTGCACGCAGGGTACTTTTACTGAATATACATCAGCTTTCTTTTGATAACAATATTTACCACTTTGCATTCACGAGACCTTGTGCTCCTGGGTGATCTTTAAAATATGCTTCCACATTAAGTAAAGTCCTTAAGATTTTTGATATTCGTTTTTATGAGTGACATCGGATTGGCAAAGAAAATTGCCTCATGGGAGCCGGGCACCAAGAAAACAAAGATCAAAGAGAAACAAATGAGGAGTGTTGTGACTTGCTAGATGAGAAGGGTAGTCATAGGAATAAAATCGCAACTAAAGGAAGACTTATCAGCTACCTCTCCTGGCCAGTTCTATTTATGCCCAAAAGACCTTCAGTTCTAGTATCGCAACAGTCGGCGGGTGTGCGATCATATTATTATTATTATTATTATTATTATTATTATTATTATTATTATTATTATTATTATTATTATTATTATTTGTAATTCGGATTATGGGAAGAAACAAGCTTACAGTAAACTTTAAAGGGCCTTTGGAGAGCTTTTAATAAAGTTCGAGTTCTGAAATATAGTGTTCTACAGTTTGCATGTGCTTCCAGAAAACTTGTTAAATGGCAGAAGAGCCTTCTGAGAATTTCCTTTAAAAGACTCATAAGCCTCTTAGAGCTGGAATTGAGTATGTCAGCCATATATATATATATATATATATATATATATATATATATATATATATATATATATATATATATATATATATATATATATATATATATATATATATATATATATATATATATATATATAATGAGAGAGAGAGAGAGAGAGAGAGAGAGAGAGAGAGAGAGAGAGAGAGAGAGAGTTATTTTTCAAGGTATAAAATAAGATGTAACATTGCTTGCAGTATGCAGTCAGTAAATCCTATTATTTTATATATTCCTGGGCAGTAACAAGGTTTTAATTATTTACCGGGCACAAATGACTGTTTTAAATTTTTACTGGGCACTAACACTGGCCTCAATATGCAGTGGACATTGCTTTCAGTCATTACTAAGAGAGCCTTTCAAGGATACGTACCCACCGCCCTATAGTCATTGGTTAATGCAGAATCTTGTGACGTACTCATTTTGGCAGAAAAAGAACAAAGCATTATGGTATTACATATATTATATATAAGTAATTCTCACCACTTATATGTAAATTAGCAATGATTTTCCGCCCTAAAAAGCCACATTGATCAAGGCTGAATCTATCGAGCAAGAGGATAACCAAGTAGGGGTCTAATACTTTTTCTTAATTTTTTTTTTGTGTGTGTTTTGGTGTACCCAATACCTCTGGTGGCGTTGAACTGTAGGCTTCAACCTTGAGTTTTTTTTTGTTTTTTTCAATTGATTTTTTTTTCTTTTATGGTCGGGATTCATTTTCATTTTATGCGACTTGTGAGTCCTTGAAAACCGCAAAATCCCCCTGCGTGACTCTTTGGGGGTGCTGAGTTGTGTTTCTGTGTTTGTGTTGTTTAACTTATTATTCCTCTCCTGTTCGTTGTCCTCATCATATTTCATCGACTCTCAGGGAAATTTAATCCAGAGAAAACAGGTTTTCATCAACAGAATCATGTAATACGAGGGGAAACTACCGTGAGAAAGTATAACCTTTTCTCTTTTTTTTTTTTATTTATTCAGATAACTGTACATGGGGACATGTGCACATGGGCACTCCCAGTGATATTGCAGTTGTTAAACATTACAATCTATTTGGCTATGTATAAATATAATATTAATAGAATTTGTAATTAATTTTAAATATCATAACAAGTAATTAATAATAAAATATAGTGTAATAATTGATTGATGGCAGAAGAACACTTTGCGATTATCAATTTATATTATGGTTTACATGTATTAATAGCAGATGAGCACTCTGCGATTATTAGTTAAGAGTAATATTTGTAACAATATTTCCAATAGCCCTTGTTGAGTGCTAGCATTTGTTAAATTTCCACTTTTCCACAGTACTACTGCAGACAATTTGAAGCAGATATAGAATAACAATTTTCAGGTTAGAGTAATAAGTAGGTACATATACATATGCATGCATTAATTAGATGATCAAAAGAAACGCCACTGGGGCTTCATAGTCATACATATCAATGGGAGAGAGAGAGAGAGAGAGAGAGAGAGAGAGAGAGAGAGAGAGAGAGAGAGAGAGAGAGAGAGAGCTTTGCAGGTACTGTGCTTATCTGCAGCATTTTTGCGTGGAATGATATTTACAAACAAGTGGTAATATCAAACAAGAGAATGACCCGATATCTTTAACAGTGTAAACCTGGGATACCATATTGTTAGTTAGCTTGACACACAAATGGATTTCATAAACGCATCTGACGCGTTTCTATGTATGGTTAGGATCCCGTACGGGACCCTAGCCATTACACAGAACCACGTCAGATGCGTTTATGAAATGCATTTGTGTGTGTCTAGCTAACTAACAATATGGTATCCCAGGTTTACACTGTTTAAGAAATCGGGCCAATATCAGGTTGATTGCTTCTTACACTTAATAGTTTCCAGTGAGAGAGAGAGAGAGAGAAAGGGGGGGGGAGTCTTCTCTTCTCTTCAAGAATGTTCGTTTTAAATATTTGATAAGGAGTCAATCCTTATTTGGAGGAGTGTTTTAGCCTGAGTTGAAAATCAACATACTTTATTATTCGGCCCTCCGAGTTAAAAAAAAAAAAAAAGTGAAAAATAAGATGTATATAGAATTTAAGACAATGCAAAAAAAAAAAAAGGAGTAGCTAGTAGAAAAGAAAGAAGTAGAAGACTAAGAAAACATGTATCACGTGACAGCTATATGGTAAACGTGTTTGGGGCGTGTTCCTTTTTATTGTTTTTATTATTTTTTGGTTGAGACTTAATATGTTCAGGTAAAATGTCAAAGGCCTTGGCTTAATAACAAAAGAT
>JAXCGZ010020956.1:27500-30000 GCA_037179515.1 Halocaridina rubra | reverse complement strand
CAAAGCTTAAGGACTTCAGACCTCTTGGCCTGAGCTACTTTGAACTTTGTGTGCACTTTTGCAACCCAGAGAACTTATATCCTGTACTTAGTGTATACCCAACGTTGAAAATGTAATTCTTTTACCCTCTTCTCCGTCTACATCTTTTCCCACATTTATGTGGGGTCGATGTTTCTGGTCAGTTTTCTCCATTTATTTCTGTCCCATACCTCATCACCCAACAAACCTTTCGACCTCAGATCATCATTGATGCAATCCATCCACCTACGCTTTGGTCTCCCTCTCCTTCTACCCTGTATATCCATTTCCATCACCCTCCTCCCAACATACTGTTCATCCCTTCTAACGACATGACCATACCATCTTAGTCTACTTTCTTGTATATTATCTGATATTTCTATAACTTTGAAAAAAAAAAAAAAAAAAAAAAAAAAAGAGAGAGAGAGGGGTGGAGGGAATACCTTCTCTCTCTCTCTCTCTCTCTCTCTCTCTCTCTCTCTCTCTCTCTCTCTCTCTCTCTCTCTCTCTCTCTCTCTCTCTCTCTCTCTCTCTCATATGCCTTTTTATATACATAAGCCACTTTTCCCCTTATAAGGTGAGTGGCTGAGTAAAGGAATAATGCTCTGACTTTCTGGGAAGAGAAAGTACAGAGAAGGGTTCTTTCATTCCCTTCGCTCCGCCCCACTTAGTCTACTCTTACGACACGCAGGGGAACATGGAGGAAGTATTCTAACCCCCTCCCTCAAGAGCTCATATGTATGTATATGTGTGTACATGTGTGCATGTATGTGTATATGTATATGTATGTGTATATGTATTTATATGTATATATGTATGTATATGTGTATATGTATATGTATGTGCATGTCTATATGTATCAATAATTACTACTTTTGATTCATAACTCTATCTATATACAAAAGCTGTAGTAATGATGATGGTAATAATAATAATAATAATAATAATAATAATAATAATAATAATAATAATAATAGTAATAATAATAATGATAATAATAATAATAATGATAATAATAATAATAATGATGATAATAATAATCATGATGGTGGTAGCAATGGTTGTGATAATAGTGATAATGGATTAATTGACGTAATTCTCTCTCACATACATAATTTGAAGGGTGGAGAGGGGGAAAGGCTTTCAGTCTTTCTCTTTCTTTTCCTTCCAAATTTATCCTCCATTATATGGCACTGTGTTTATGTGTATGTATGTATGTATGTTCAGGTTTATATGTGTACGTATATGCAATTAAGTACATGCACTTTCCTCTGCTGTGTTACCCTCAGATGACAATGATGTGTATGAGTATGCATGGATGTGTCTTTATCTGTAGTAAGGACGAATAACTCCTTTTGCTGAAATGAATACCACAAACTCTCTCTCTCTCTCTCTCTCTCTCTCTCTCTCTCTCTCTCTCTCTCTCTCTCTCTCTCTCTCTCTCTCTCTCTCTCTCTCCCTCTCTCTCTCTCTCTCCTTGATATGTATGGCTATGAAGCCCCAGTGGTGTTTCTATTGCTCATCTAATTAATGCATGCATATATATATATATATATATATATATATATATATATATATATATATATATATATATATATATATATTTATATATATATATGTGTGTGTGTGTGTATGTATGTGTGATATATATATGTATGTACCTACTTATTATTCTAACCTGAAAATTGTTATTCTATATCTGCTTCAAATTGTCTGCAGTAGTACTGTTGAAAAGTGAAACGAATTTTAATGATAGCACTCAACAAGGGCTATTGAAAATATTGTCACAATGATTACTCTTCAAGTACTCTTCAATTATTACACTATATTTTATTATTAATTACTTGCTATGATATTTTAAATTAATTGCAAATTCTATTAGTATGTTATTTATACATAACCACATAGATTGTAATGTTATCAACTGCAATATGACTGGGAGTGCCCATGTGCACATGTCCCCATGTACAGTTATCTGAATAAATAAAAAAAAAAAAATCTCTTTATATATTAGTAGGTAGGGAAAGAGGTATTTTTCCTTCCTGTACGGGCAATTTTCTGAATTTATGCAGATTTATAGAGATCATAAAATTGGGGTTATTCTTTTATCCTCTTCGGGTATTTTTTCCTATGGCGTGCATCTTGTTCATTGTAAACGAGTCACTTGATTTGGGAAGAAATAGTTATTGCCTCCCTTTCCGGGTAATTTCCCAAGTGTCTGCCTCTTAATCATTCTAAACGAAATCATCGGTTTTAGGAAGGAATATTTTTACCTTCGTCCTCGGGGAGTTTCCTATCGTCTGAATTTCAGTGACGTGAAAGAGGTTTTAGGTTGGAGGTGTTTTTCCTATGGTTGTAGCCACCGTGACGTAAAACCGGAACAAACGAGTGTTTTTCCTATGGTATGCAGCATTTTAACGACGTAATAGGATGTGGGGGTGATATTTTCCTTCCTTGTCAGGTGTTATAATACTGTTTCATC
>JAXCGZ010020956.1:0-22500 GCA_037179515.1 Halocaridina rubra | reverse complement strand
AGAGAGAGAGAGAGAGAGGAGAGAGAGAGAGAGAGAGAGGAGCGGTATTACCCGCATACAAAGAAATAGACGAGCATATCACATGCTAATTATTGATGAGGGTGATAATAATTATTATTATAAAAATAATAATAATAATAATAATAATAATAATAATAATAATAATAATAATAATAATAACTTCCTAGCTACTGTCTCTTTAAGTTGCCCCCAGTGCATAATGTAGGTCATGGTCGTCAGACCATTGGTAAACAGTGCAGATATGCTCTCTCTCTCTCTCTCTCTCTCTCCTCTCTCTCTCTCTCTCTCTCTCTCTCTCTCTCTCTCTCTCTCTCTCTCTCAGACGCATATATCCACTTATGCATATATTCATCAATTTAGCACATCTGTACTCAGATATACGTGTACGTTCATGCACTCAGACATACACATCACCAACCTATACATTTATACATTTTCACACACACACACACACACACACACGTATACAACATCCCACCTAGCATATTTGTGTAATAGCAAAATCACACACAAAGGCTTCAATAATCATTTTAACACATATACGAGACGGGAAGATACGAGCTTTGGGCTCTTTCCCGTAAACACAATTAGGTAATCACAACGTAAATCCAGCACATTAGTATATTTTTTCCTCATACATACATATACATTAGTGATGTTATACGTACGTATAACATCAATTAAGAAAGTGTTTAATATCACAGATTCACTCACGAACACACTGATATTTATTTTGCATACACACACACACACACACACACACACACACACACACACACACACACACACACACACACCACACTGTACCCAATACACTATATCCTGACACCAAATACCGGGAAATTAAAGCGCAAGATGCAGAGTGTTAACCTAGTATTTCGGTATTAGTGACATTCTTTAAATGTTATTTTCGTTTTTGTACAAAGAAGTAGGTAGTGGTTGAAGGGAGAGAGAGAGAGAGAGAGAGAGAGAGAGAGAGAGAGAGAGAGAGAGAGAGAGAGGAGAGAGAGAGAGAGAGAGAGAGAGAGAGAGAGGTATAAACTATAGAATAAGGCAGTGCGTTTCGAATAAGTATCCACACCTCGAAATATCCTTCTCTTTGATAAGATCACAGGGCAATAAACCCAGCTTAATGAAAGTCTTGGTGCTACTTTGGCTTGTTTATCTACAAGGAAACAATATCTACACCGTAGATATTTTACCGAGTAACAGCACGTACATCGGCTAAAAATGCTAAGTAGAGGTTAAGTTAGGTTATAGATCACAATATAAAATGTAGATAGCATACCAAAGTAGATTCATAACACATAGACAGCAAGCCAAAATAGTACCAAAGTCTTAATAAAGTCTTTGACTATTAAGAAAAGTCTAAATAAAGTCTGTAAATACCAACATATAACCTAACGCTGCTTTTAATTATATATGTGATTATATTTTAACAACATAAATGTATGACGTCCATTTTACTGCCAGAAACATTTTTGTGCTCTGTTTCACGGGAAAAATAATTTCCTAATTTTTTACGTTAATAAAACTATTAATGGCACCAAGTTTATCAGCCGATTAAATATTAACCCATACATGTAATAATAGAATTTTATAGATTATTATTCATAATCTATGCTCAGCTTTGTACTTCAGTGTGTATATCATAGTAATATATATATATATATATATATATATATATATATATATATATATATATATATATATATATATATATATATATATATATATATATATATATATATATTCTGAATTTTTTATCGGCTTAATAAACGTTATAACGTGGTAAACATTGAAATTTAGAACATTACATTTGTTCACTGCTCTGAACCATAAATACTTTAGTAGTATTCATAATAACTTTTGCATATTAATTTTAAACTCTTTTAATAAACTTACAAAATGTTTTACGAGGGAGACAATTGCAATTTAAGAGCGTATCATTTGAAATTTATTTTCGGTATAGCCCCATTTTTCTTCCTGGTGCTGTATTATAAATAGCTTAGTAACTGTTTCAAACTTTAAATATTTATTTTGGATTCTTGAATTTGGGTCAACAGTACGTTTTTTTTTTCCTTTTTTTTTCTTCTCATCGTAGTTTGTGGGATTGTTGTATTCTACAGAGACCTCATTTACTGGCTTAGCGAAAATGTACCCCGTCACTTCGGGATATAAAGACTTTTTTAACGTTAATATTCCCCAAACGTGATACACTTATTGAGTAAAAGTCTTAGATGTAGCTATAAATATAATTTACTATTCTCTCTCTCTCTCTCTCTCTCTCTCTCTCTCTCTCTCTCTCTCTCTCTCTCTCTCTCTCTCTCTCTCTCTCTCTCTCTCTCTCTCTCTCTCTCTCAACCTTTAACAAAGAATTATATTAACTTCACTGTACCGAATAAATAGATAACACAGATTGTAATCATTTACATGATTCAGTAAATGAATTAATATTTAAGCAGCATGTAAAAAAAAAATGTGTGAAAAAAAATTATCGTAAGGAAACAGTAAATTAATTGTAAATAAATAAAACGCAGTTCATGCGCTCGTAGATAAAATAATAATCTTTACATTATAAGATTAAATGTCCTCACGATGCTATCAGCGATATCACTCTTTTAAAGCAATAATTATCTACTTTTATCATCTCAGTATAACGAATAAGACTTGTAATGCATAGGAATATAATTATAATATAGCTTTTATCAACATAATGACCTTTATGATTATCATAGGCTATTGTCACTGTTTAATATGCCTCAGTGTGTCAGGGCCGGAGTAGGCTATGTTTGTACTGGCCTGAGCACGACCATTGAATGAAGTTTTGATGAGACGACGACGAACTGGGAAGACGAACTGTGAAAATGACTCTGCTTATGTTTATACTGCATGAACTTATATGTATGTTCTGCGCTCAGTATTCACGTTGTATGTATATGCATGAATATATAATGTATGCTTTTACGTATGTATGATGTATGTAATTATGTATGCATTCATGTTTGTATATATGTGATTTGTACGTTTACGTATACATACATGTATGCAGTATTCGTTTATGTGTGAATGTATTTGTGTGTGTTTACACATGCATGCATATATATATATATATATATATATATATATATATATAATATATATATATATATATATATATATATATATATATATATATATTGCTTGTGCAAAAGTATCCATGTGTGAATTTTGATTTTATGCATGCATATTTTACATGTATATTCCTACACGTATTTATATTGTATATGTTTATATAAGCACGCCTGTATGTTGAATTATATATATATATATATATATATATATATATATATATATATATATATATATATATATATATATGTTCCGGTTTTACGTCACGGACTCCCTTATCTACCAAGGGCTAGGACGGTTGCCTTCTTGCGAAGGACTTGTTTTGGCAAATGTAATCCTTACGCTGAGTGCATGCCCTTGCTAACCTCAGACCGTGACGGGGCGCGAACCCTCGACCTGACGCCTCAGAGTCGGAGACGCTACCGACTGAGCCACGGCGACTACATATATATATATATATATATATATATATATATATATATATATATATATATATATATATATATATATATATATATATATATATATATATATATATATATATATATATATATATGCAGGCATTTATGTTGAATACAGTCTTGTTTGTAGGCATTCATGTGTGCATATGTATGCCTGCGTGAATGTTTTATATGATGATGTGTGTATCCATGCATATATTTAAACATATATGGATATTGTATGTTTGTGTGTACATGAACGCTAGTATGCTAGCGTTATTCATATGCCTAGTTATAAATGAATACTATTAAAATATTGCAAGGGCCTGAGACCCGACTATTTATTTTTTCTTTATATTTGCGAAAAAAGTCACCATCCAGACAAATTCTTCTATATCTGATTTATATTATAGATACACGGTGTATATTTTTTCATTTATTTAACTCCATTTTCTACAAGATATGTATAATTAACCATACGTTTTCATAAGCTTAAAAAGGTCATACTATAGAAAAAAGTTAAAAAAAAAAGCTACATAACTTCAAACTCAAGGTATCGCTTTGATGTATGTGTGAGAGAGAGAGAGAGAGAGAGAGAGAGAGAGAGAGAGAGAGAGAGAGAGAGAGAGAGAGAGAGAGAGAGAGAGAGAGAGAGAGAGAGCTCGTCCCAGGTGTTTGTCATTTTGATGACAGTTGAAGAAACATGAGGGGGGGGGGGGCGTTGGGGGAGGATTTCAAGGTGGTTTCTGAGATTAGACAGAAGTGAGAGCTTAATTGGAGCGTTTAAAGGGGTGGGGGGGAAGAACATGATGGAGGGCAGTTGGGCATTGGTTGTTTGGCATCCGTTGCAGTAGTTTTACGCTATTTGTATATATTTACTGGTGTGTGCGTGTGCGCGCGTGTGTGTACGTGCGCTTGTGCGTGCGTGAATGATTAAGCGAGTGAGTGAATGAGAGAGAGAGAGAGAGAGAGAGAGAGAGAGAGAGAGAGAGAGAGAGAGAGAGTAATATATATATGTTTTCCCGTCTTCCGTTCAAGATATGAATACTACTTCACTGGCAAAATGTGAGAATAAAACAGCACTTGCTTGAAAATGAGAAAAAGTGTAATATGAAGTATTTCTCTGTCGCCTGGACATTCTTTTCATTTGGTGTATTCAGTTTTTCAGTTCAAGACTCATTAATAATCATAGTACTGTTTTCGTCTCTCTCTCTCTCTCTCTCTCTCTCTCTCTCTCTCTCTCTCTCTCTCTCTCTCTCTCTCTCTCTATCTGTCTATCTATCTATCTATCTATCTATCTATCTACCTATCTACCAATTTGTGTATTATTCTCTATATTTAGTTAGCTATGAAATGCAGCCCAAGTTATTTCAGTGCCACTCTTATAAAAGAGGAAAGTTGTCATGCATAGCCTAATTAGCCGTGCCACTCCTAACATGTATTTGGCATTCGTCTGTTGTTATTCTACCTTCGCCACATTTAGTAAAAAATCTTAATAGCTTTACTAATGGATTCTAATGTATATGACCTCTTTTTTCACCCCCACTGACCTTTGTTGTTATGACTACCTTCGCAAATTGACCTCCTTGGGAGCAGAAATATATTTGCTAAAAGTTTAAAGACGCTTCGTAGTGTCATAATTTTTTTTTTTATCTAGTCCAGTTTTTTATTCATGCGTATTCATATTACTGGTTAAGTGAACAGTTGTTATGGAATTTATGCATACATATATTATTTCAGGTGAGCATATACTCATCTACCATTTGTTGATTGCGTGGACACTGTTCATTAAGTTTTTAATACACATAAATTATTCGTGTAAATGTATACGTCATTACTCAATTACTTATTGAGTGGACAGTAGTTATTAGTCTAATTACATTTGGATTACTGCTGGTAAGTGTGTCCTGGAGTACTCGCTTATTTCAGATTGAACAGTGGTTATTGGTCATTACGCACTGCCCTACAGTGTTCATATATAAGTATATTTAATTAACAGTTTATTTTATCCTGATTATGGTGGATTAAGCTTTGCTTTAAACTTGAGCTTGCTCCATTATAGCCTCCCATATTTGTCTTATTCCTAGGAGATTCTTGTGCAAGAAATTTCACAGACAACAATAAGTTAGGTTACATTGTGTTACATTATTTCTCCCCTCATCCTTTCTTTAAAGTTATATATAGTGAAGCTTTACTCAATAAAAATAGAGGTTATACGCACACATACATACATACATACATACATACACTATATCAGCAGACCACTATTGTCACCTTGTCAATAGCGAAAGTAGGTTATGACCTAACAAAATTAGGTCGAAAAATCAAAATAAGATCAAAGGTATACTTAAACAATCGTCAAGGTTATAATTAAAAATGTTCACTCATGTCGTCTATTATTATGATTTTTTTTTTTTTAATCCTTCCCTCCTCTCCCTTATATTTGTCTCTCGTAGCGAGATAAAGGAAAATGGATCAGTTTAGTCAAGGCCGCCAGATATGCTCTAACAGTAAGTGTCGTAAGGGCATTGTTTCTCTCTCTCTCTTTCTTTTTATTATTTTATTTATTTTACTTTATGAGATGAAGATGTCTAGTTCAATGTGTCAGGGATGCCCCTTCAAAGACCCACATTTGCATCATCACCTTAAAATTGCCGTTATATACATGTCACCATAAAATATGTTTGAATAATGACATGAGTTTTGTTTAATGTGTCAAAGGTGACGTTCTGGAGGTCCCTGAATTCATTCGCATCTGTAAATTTACGGTATATATGTGTCATTGTAATATTTATTACAGTATCAGTCATAATAAGAATAATTCTTGTCAACATAAAGCACCATCATGGAATGCAATCTTATCAGAAGAGTAGAATCTTACTAAAAAAAGGAGAGAGAGATTTAGGCGTTTATGAAATTCATTTGTGTCTAGCTAACTAGCAATATGGTATCCTAGGTTTACACTGTCTAAGAAATCGGGCCATAGTCATGGGTATCATGAAATAGCGTAATCTAGCCATAAAAATAACGCGTACCCCTGACCATTTTGAAATACACGCAATGATGCTGCTGATAACAGCGCCGTTATCACTCCTGAAGTGTAATGTTTAATTTCACCTTGTGCTCCTTTTTATTGTCTATAATTTTAACATTTGGGAACTGAACTGCAGACATTTACCTTGTCTTTGGTGAGAGATTGATGGGGACGTGTTCCATTTACATAGAACTTGGCGTCTTAAGAAGTGTCAGAGATCAGACGAAATCTGTTGGCCACAGAAACGGTTAAGTCACTTAAGAATATGTTCAGGGACCCAACCTTTCAGCAGAATAGAAAAGAAAAAAAGTGAAAGCATTTAAGGACATGTTTATAGACAACCCTACATTGGAATAAAAAAGAAATATAAATAGACTAGAAAATAGAAGTTTAGTCACCCAAACACATGTCCAGGGACACCCCTACATTGTAATATAGTAGGACAAAAACACAAATAGACTCAGGAAAAAATAATTTTAATTAAGAATATGTTCAGGCAAAACCTTACTTCAGAGTAGTTAAGAAATATTAAAAAATAGATTTGAGAATTTAAAAAAAGTTGTTACTTAAGAACTTATTCAAGGACAAACCTACATTGGAATAGATTAGAAAAAAAAAGGGATGAGAAACTATATAAAGAATAAGAATTGAAGGTGCTTAAGAAGTTAAGAATAACTTTACATAGGAATAGAAAAGAAATATAAAAAAGACAAAACAAAATTGTCGCTTAAAAACATGTACAGGGACAGTCCTAAAACAGAATATATATATATATATATATATATATATATATATATATATATATATATATATATATATATATATATATATATATATATATATATTGGCCAAACTCCCTGCCTATGGCTTTACCCCTTCTTTCTGTTCTCTGATTTCCAGTTTTCTTACTGACCGCTTTATATCTGTAGTTGTTGATGGTGCGAAATCTAGCCCTTCTCTGTTACCAGTGGTGTTCCACAGGGCTCTGTTCTTTCACCTACTCTGTTCCATCTCTTCATCAATGATCTTCTACAATCCCCATCTTCCTCTCTTCTTCATACCTTTGCTGATGATTCTACCCTTCACTTTTTCTCTGCCTTTCCTTCATAACCTTCATCTGCTACTCGTAATCAGTCTCGCATCACTCATTCTTCAACTTTCAACTCCGATTTGCAGAGAGTATCTGAGTGGAACACTCAAAATTTAGTTAAATTCAATGCCTCCAAGACACAGTTTCTGGCTATCTTTATCTTCTCCTCCTGATAACCCTATTGTCTTTGAAACTTACGAAATTTACCCGCTTAATTCTATCAACATCTTAGGAATCCATATAGTCTCTAACTTGTCTTGGAGGAATCACATAATCCAAATTTCTGAATCTTCATCCAAAAATTTGGGTTTTTATTTCGTTTTCGGCATTACTTTTCCTCTTTACAGTTACTTAAAATTTGTAAAGGTCTTATCCGTCCCTGGTTAGAATACTGCTCACACATCTGGGGTGCTTCTTCTTATACTTTTCTCCTTGACATGGTTGAATCTAAGGCAGTCAGACTCATTAATGATCCTTCTCTTACTTCTAATCTGGATTCTCTATCTCTTCGCCGCAAGGTATCTTCCCTTTCTCTTTTCTATCGCTACTACTTCCATCACTGCTCTGATGAGTTGGCAAGTTGCATCCCTCCCCCACTGCCGAGGCCGCATAACACTCGCCAAACGGCCTCATCTCGCAAGTACTGTGTAGAGATGTGTAGCTCGCTGATTGGTTGGTGCAGCGACTGCTTCTTCCCATCTACATCCAGACTCTGGAACTCTCTTCCTTCTTCTGTCTTTCCTAATTCTTATGACCTATCTTCCTTCAAAAGGCGGATCTATCGTCATCTCAGGGCCTAAACCTCCATATCTCTATGTCCTCTGTACTTTTACTATTTTGCCTGTCTATTTTGCCTTTACCTCATCTCTGCCTTATCCTTAACCCTTTTCTTTTCCTTCGTCTTGGTGTTCTCTCGTGCCCAGGCCTTAATTGATGAGGCAATTTGTGCCTGTCCCGGTGTCACACTAAAAAAAAAAAAAAAAAAAAAAAAAAAAAAAAAAATATATATATATATATATATATATATATATATATATATATATATATATATATATATATATATATATATATATATATATATATATATATATATATATATATATATATATATATATATATATATATATAATAAAAATTAGGCTTTAGAAGAAATTAGTCACCTCAAAATATTCAGAGCCAACCCTACATTAGATTAGAATAAAGCAAAATAAAAAAAAATACTTGAGAAGGTGCCACTTAAACTGGCTCAGGGTCATTTATTACGTGCGCTAAACGACTTGGTGTTAATTTCAACAACTTTTAGTTTTTTTTTTTATTTACAATTTTTTTTTATTTTTTCATAATAGGAAAGACGTTACTTAACAGACGTTTAACGGGGCATAATCAACTCTTATATGTTGAGGAGCACGCAAATCCCTCGTGTGCATCACAAAGGTCGAAACGACACCATCATCTATTCGTCAAATACTGCCTTATTCTTTAAATAATTATCATATTTTGTAGGCCCACAGCACAACACTTTAGATTATAATGATGCAGCCAGTGGATAATGACTTTATTTTTACGCTGTCTTAAAAAAAAAAAAGTGCTCTTCGGATTAAAATTACGCTGCCAGAGTTCTTTATCTACATCATTTTTCTTTTATCACTGTAGAAATATACTTTTAATTTATGTAATACAGCACTGTTTCCTTCTTACCATGATATTTTCATACTATTTCAAAAGGCCACTTTTAGATTAAAATATTGCTGACAATGTTCACAATACTATTCAGCTCTATCTTACGATAATTATATGACTACTGAAGCCTGATTAAACACTCAGCAAGTCTATCCCGACTTTCGTAGACTACTTACACATACTGTAGGCCTACATCATCATTCTAACTCTCAACAACATCTCGCTAGGCACAGTTTAGTATATGCAGCAATATGGTACCATAATTATTTCAATGACGATTTTAATGACTTAAAAATAGCTTAAGAAAGTGCCAGACATTTTAGCTTAAGAAAGTGCCAGACAGTTGGCACTGCATGCATATCCTCTTTTTATCTTTGTTTTCCTCAAGGGTATTTACAAAACTTGCACGTGTCTCTCCCAGTCACGTGACTTTGATAACTGAAGTACACTCTTGATCAAAAATGACAATGTTAGATTAAAATATCGAGTTTTATCCCTTACTTCAGACTAATCTCCCTAAGGGTGGGGGTACAATAACACCTCCTCCATGTTTCTCCCGAGTCTTAAAAGTCGATTAGGCTAAATGAGACGGAGCGAGCGGAACGAGAAACCCTTCTTTGTATTGTCTTTTCACAAATATACAAATTTTTGCTTTAAATCAGCCATCCCCCCCCTTTAAAAGGGGGAATATGGATTTTGTAGATCGATAGAAGGATATAATTTAAAAAATACTCAGAGTATATAATATGTCGACCTCCGCCGAGTCACTGGTACCAAGTAAGGTGCCCATTTGCTATCAACAGTTTTTTTTTTTCATTTTGGATGCCGCTGGTGAGATTCCTACCTCTTGAAATGTAGTTTATATTGCAGTTTACCCTAACTTAACCATATATAACCTCATATCTAGGTTAGGGTGATTTGATTATATTAGGTTAGGTCAGGGAAAATTATATACTTAGTTCTAAGAGATAGGAATTACACTTCAGCGGGACCGGTCTTTGATAGGTGTAATTACCTAATCGTGCTTACAGGAAAGAGCCCCATGCTCGTTACTCTCCGTCTCCTCGTCGGTTCCATTTTTGAGTGATAATTATCATACTTGTCCTTAAAACTATGGATTGAGTTAGCATTAACTACCTCCTCGCTCTGCGAATTTCAATACTCCACTACTCTTATACTAAAAAAAAAACTACTTCCATACATCCTGAAAAGTAGTTTTCTTACGAAGCTTCAAATCATGACCTCTAGTTCTAGTGCCAGTTACATAAAAATATCGATCCCTATCCACTCTGTCATAACTCTGAAGGAATTTAAAAACCGTCACCATATTCCCCCTCATTCTTCTATCTTCGAGTAATGGTTAGTCCAATTCCCATAGCCTCTCCATCACTGAGGTGTGGGTATGTGTGTGTATGCATTGTAATACAAAGTAAAGGTAACGGTGTGAAAGTGTGATAGCTTTCTGTGACATGACAGCATATTTTACATTATACTTGCAGATATATTTAAATATTCGTAAGACGTACTATTTCACCTACATTATTTATAATGTGTGTTCCATACAAGAAGATAAAAAAAATGGGATCCGGTGAAGATTAAAGACCCTCTGCACATTATATAACCCTGTAACTAGCTAGGTTAGGTATTTATTTAACGTAACCTACCTTAACCTAACCAAATCTAACAATTTACTGGGTTTTGCAATATACGCGGGGTCGGTAATCTTTATTTGATCAAAAGAATATAACGTTAATATATAGATAACAACTGAGAGCAAAAATTAAAGACTCAGATTTTATACTGAAAGGATAGTCCATATAAAACAAAAAGTTACAAGTCTCGCCTCATCTTGCAAAAATAAATCTGTCTGTAAATCTAGTAGTGTTGATAAAGTTGCATTTGAAAAGAATAATATACAACCTATTCCATTACCTATGCTCTTCATAAACCAAGAAGGAATAAATGTACTTTATACCACCATTGAGAGAAGCGAAAAATACCTCCCAAATTAGATGGACTGTTGTAATAATAGAAATAATAATAATAACAAAAACAACAACAACAATAATAATAATAATAATAATAATAATAATAATAATAATAATAATAATAATAATAATAAAACAGTATGTACCCGGACTCACCTAAATCCGTAACAATAAAAATCCCTCTATACAGTGGCCCCATTTCCCCGTGTAAGGGGGTGGCCAATTCAGAGAATACGCATTCACCACGAGCCAAGACATACCTCAGTCACTCCTCTCAGCTAATAGTAATAATAATAATAATAATAATAATAATAATAATAATAATAATAATAATAATAATAATGTACAACCATGTACTTAGCCCCACCTACATCCGCACCTGCCATGTTAATGTGTAACGAAGTGTCACTCTTCAAAAGAGACAAGAAAATGGCATTGAGATACAAGAAAGGGGAAAGATAAATATTTAATTAACTTTTTGAATATATATATATATATATATATATATATATATATATATATATATATATATATATATATATATATATATATATATATATATATATATATATATATATATATATATATATATATATATATATTATTTTTTTGGTGGTAGGGTTGTTTGCTTTCCATTGTACAGTACTAATATCTCCTGAAGTTTGAAAAGTGTAATTTACTGTATTAGGTATTTTTTATATTAATTTCGTAGGCTTTTATCGGATATTTCTGTGGTATAGATACTGATCTTAAAAAAAAATAGGAGGAGAAAGATTATAGAACTGCCACGGATGATAATTCAGAACCAGTAAGAAGAAGACTAGCACAGCCACCGAAGAGACTCAAGAACCGGAACCATATGGAATGAACTGGTATAAAGCAGTAACATAAAGAATATGGAGCGTGAACTCTCCGTTTTATAATAAACAACCTTGAAATAACACAAGGAAAAGAATCTATGAAATATTAAATAAATACGATTCCAATGGTTTACTGAGTAATAATAATAATAATAAAAATAATAATGATAATAATGAAAGCAGCAGCTGTAGTAGTAGTAGTAGTAGGAACAGTAATAATAATAAAACTTGTATAACAGGAGTCCACAACTTACTATGCTTAACCACCGAGGTTCCAGATTCGTATCTCGACAGTAAGAGTTAAGAAAAAATCAAGTCCCCGTAACAGCTTGTAATTTATTCCTATTTCCTAATATCTATTGTTAATTTTCCGTTTTATAAAGCACAAAGCAATATCATAACGCAATCCCCACACGCTAACTCTATTCCAGGCAACCGTTAGGCCGCTTTCACGCCAGAGTGGCACGTCACACGTGGCATGTCACGGGGCACGCCAGTTGAAAACGAACATCCGGAAATATATAAAATCTTTCACTCGCAAGTGACTTGACACTTCCCATGTGCGACTTGCAACGCAAGAGTGAAAGATTTTATATATTTCTGGATGTTCGTTTTCAACTGGCGCGCCACATGGCATGCCATGTGCGACGTGCCACTTTTGCGTGAAAGCGGCCTTATATCGCTCTCATTTCCAGTTTCTTCCGACTTAAATCTTGGCGCTAAGCCTGCTATTACCTAACTTACAATTTAAATACTTTTCAGTGGTGTAAGAAACTGAAATTAGAGGGAAACTAGTTGCTGGTTAAGTGTATTTCAAACTCTAGTCATACGTGCAAAAGTATATGGCAAAATAATATGCAGCCACATAAGTGTATTTCAAACTCTAATCATACGTACAAAAGTATATGGCAAAATAATATACAGCCACATAAGTGTATTTCAAACTCTAATCATACGTACAAAAGTATATGGCAAAATAATATACAGCCACATGTCCTGTAGTCCATTATTATTTAAGTTACAATTTTAAACTTTTCAGCAGTGTAAACAAAACTGAAAATAGAAGGAACATGTTAATTAATTGTGTACTGTAAACTTGAGTCAAATGTGAAGGAGTATTTACGAATATTTATGGTTATATATTCACAACTGACTGCTGTAAATTGTTGGTTAATAGTTTGAACTTTGCTAAAATGTAGAAGTTTTTGTGGTGTTCTTAGCCTAGAACAAGGACTTAGCTATTCTTTTCATATAAGCCTAATATTCCTTTATCGCTGAAGCAAAGGTGACTACTCTAAAATTTCCTTGGCTATTAGTAGCTCGTATTTTCTGACATTTAGCAGATTATACTTTTCAAAACTTGTTTCTTGTGTATTGTAAGTATTCACAATTGTTTCTCTTCTTTTGTTTATATATATATATATATATATATATATATATATATATATATATATATATATATATATATATATATATATATATATATATATATATATATATATATATATATATTATATATATATATATCGCTCCGTCACGGACTGAGGTTAGTAAGGGCATATACTCAGGGTAACGATTACATCTGCCAAAGCAAGACCTTCGCAAGAAGGCAACCGTCCTAGCCCTTAGTTGAAAAGGGAGTTCGTGACGTAAAACCGAAACCAAACCATATATATATATATATATATATATATATATATATATATATATATATATATATATATATATATATATATATATATATATACACTATTCGCTTTGTTAGTTATCTTGGTGTTAGAAAGATGTTCCTGTTAGTCGCGGTCATTAGTAATACTAGTGGTAAAATCTATGCTCGGCAGGTTGCCCACTTTGTTTCACAGTCAAGTTTTAAAAGTTAATCGACAAACCTAATCGACCTAGATTGATTAGGTGTTTCCTTCATTTAATTTTTTCAGTGTGTCATAGGGACATACAAGAAAATTGCTCTCAGCAGGCCCGGGCACCAGTCAAGACTGAGATGATGAAAAAGTAGATGTTCCAGTATACGGCAGAAATAAGAGAATGATACACGCTAGGAAAAGATGCTGAAAGAATACTTCAAGTAACAAAGACCTAGAGAAATAGCTGGATTAGGCCCTGATATAACGATAGACCCGTTTTTTTTTTTTAAGGAAGGTAGGACCTGAAAATTAGGAAAGACAGAACGGAGGAAGAGAGTTCCAAAGTCTGGAGGTGGATGCGAAGAAGCAGTCGTTGCACAGACCATTCCGCAAGCTACAAATCTCAACACAGTACCTGTGAGACGAGGCCGCTTGGCGAGTGAATGATACTTAATAGGAAGGATACAAGCTGAAAGAATATTTGAAGTAATGAAGACCTAGAAATATGGCAGGACTAGGCCGTGAGATGACGGCTGAGCCGCAATTTGAAGGAAGATAGGTAAGAAAAATGGGAAAACAAAAGGGGGAAGAGTTCCAGAATTGGGAGGTTGATGGGAAGAAGCAGTCGATGCACTGACCAATCCGAAAGCTATAAATCTCCTCACAGTACGTGTTACAGAGACCGCTTGGTGAGTGTTAAACAACCTCAGATGTGGGGTATGGATACAATTTGCCAACTCATCGGAGCAGCGATGGAAGTAGTAGCAACAGAAGAGAGAAAAGGATGATACCCACAGCGAGGAGAAAAATATCAAGATTAGAAGTAAGAGAAGGGTGATTGATGAGTCTGATAGCCTTATGTTTGAGCCTGTCAAGGGGATAAGTATAAGAAGCACCCCAGATGTGCGAGCAGTATTCTAAGCTGGGACCTATAAGACTTTCACAGACTTTAAGTAACTGATAACAGGAAAAGTAATTTCGAGAACAAACAGGACACCCAGTTTTTTAGATGCAGATTTAGAAATTTGAATTATGTGACTCCCTCGAGACAAGTTAGAGGCTATCTTGATTCCTAATATGTTGATAGAATTAAATGGGTAAATTTCGTTATAGACAATAGGGCTATCAGGAGAAGAGTAAGATAAAGAGATAGAAACTGTCTTTTGGAGGCATTAAATTTAACTAAATTTTAGGTGCCTCACCCACATACTCTCAATAAATCGGAATTGAGAGTTGAAGAAACGGATACAAGACTGATTACGAGTAGCAGATGAAGGTTGTAAAGAGAAGGCAGAGGAAAAAATGAACGGTACTATCGTCGGCAAAGGCGAAGAGAAGAGAGGAGAAGCAGCAGCAGCAGCAGTATTAGTAGAAGCAGTAGTTTTATTACTAAAGTCTTTATGCTATTCAGTACAACTATCGTTTCAAGATTTTTTTTTTTATCTTCACCCTACTGCGGACGTGGTCTATACGACAATGTTGCTGATACTCCCATTCTCACACAATATATTTATCTTTCAGTAATACTAATAAACTCTGCCGCTCCTATTCTGTCATATTTGTGTTTATACCACTGTCCCTCAGTATTGCCAGTAATCCCAACCAATAGCAGAATCCATAAATACTGGCATGAAGACTTCATATTGTGATGTCACCCTTCTATTCATATATATGACGGAAAGACAAGTTATGCTGGTCAGGTATTGCGCAAAGCGTGTAACCGAGGGGACAGAGTAAACCCACGAAATATATATATATATATATAATATATATATATATATATATATATATATATATATATATATATATATATATATATATATATATATATATATATCTTCGTTGGATTTATACATGTACTTGTTTACGCTTTATTGTTTTTAGTATATAATGTATGCGTGAATAACTGTAAAGTAAGTATATACATGAAATATATGTTAAAAAGAGATTTTTGTAATTTGGATATACTGTAGTCTGGATTTGTAAGCGCTGTTGCTACCTTGATCATAACTGCGTTTTATATTACTTTTCATGGCTCTAAAGGTCTTGTTTAGCTAGACATATCTAGATATATTTTTTCACTTTTCTAAAAAAAAATAATTAGAATTCAATACATATCACCAAAACATAAAACACAATTAAGAAATATTATATATTAAATATTGAAATATTTTCTGCTAAAAAACTAGAGAACCCAAGATTGAAACAGCGCAAGCATTCCTAAAGCGAAATATTGCTAAATTGGCAACAATAACATTGCATGTTTATATTATGTATGCAGTGTTGCATTTTAAATTTTATTTACATGTGATTGCAACCTCTGTGTCTTTACATATTTCATAATAATAATAATAATAATAATAATAATAATAATAATAATAATAATAATATATAATAATTATAATTATTTTTTATTGTTATTATTATTATTATAATTATTATTATTATTATTACTATAATGCATACATAATCCTTGAACTAAAAAAAGCTTGCAGCATAAAAATATTAATTTTAATCTTTAAGTTCAGTATATAAAGTAATAAATAGAATTTAACTCATAAACAAACAAGCATAAAGCACCAGAAAAAAAGGAAACAGATGCCAATGTCATAAAAATCTATTTATACCGAATCCTGAAACCACGAACTGTTTACGCTTGACTCAACCAAAGACCTCAACATAAAAAAAAAAAAAAACCGAAGTGTTGATTACATATGCATATCATCCTATAAAGGGATGATTCTCACTTTTGCTAAAGGTCAAATGCGCGGAAGTACGATGTGCGTTGGGTTAAGGTAAACACTAACATCAAAAGCACCACCGAAGCATATGTGTGTTGCTAGTTTAACACTGAATAGTGAAGGTGAGACTGAATATAAACAAGATTATGTTGGAGTAGCCTAACTGCAAAAGGGAAAAGGATGAATTGAGTTCCGGAATTATCCTGAAATAAGTGACGAACAAAATTATATAAAGCTTTTTGCCAGTTATCTCTTGCGAGAATGAGACTAAGATTACGAGAGAGAAAACAGAATTAAATAAAGGCAAATTTGCTTTTACGATAATGTCCTTTTATCATATTTTTGTGATTACTCCGTCTTAGTCTTGCAAGTAATGGCTCAGAATTTTAGCTTCCGGTTTCGTCTGGAAGGACGGGGGTATTGTAAGGTGGAATGTGATAGGTATCTTAATAAGGATTAGGTACAAAACATTCAGGGGACAAAAACGCAAGTGGATTGACAATCAGTAATGGACTCTCTCTCTCTCTCTCTCTCTCTCTCTCTCTCTCTCTCTCTCTCTCTCTCTCTCTCTCTCTCTCTCTCTCTCTCTCTCTCGCTCTCTCTCTCTCTCTCTCAAATCGAAAATGTTTTAAAGGTAATGCACGGGAGTGGTGCCTTTAAGGGACACGAACGAGTATGCCAATTTCTCTCTCTCTCTCTCTTCTCTCTCTCTCTCTCTCTCTCTCCTCTCCCATCTCTCTCTCTCTCTCTCTCTCTCTCTCTCTCTCTCTCTCTCTCTCTCTCTCTCTCTCGCTAATCCAAGATGTTTTAAAGAAGTTAAATATGCACGTGTTGGGAGCATTAAAGGGACATGAACGAGCATGCCTATATTCATTCTCTCTCTCTCTCTCTCTCTCTCTCTCTCTCTCTCTCTCTCTCTCTCTCTCTCTCTCTCTCTCTCTCTCTCTCTCTCAAATCCAAGATGTTTTAACTCTTGTAAAATGTACCGGGTGGGGTGCCTTTAAGGGACACAAATGAGTATGCCATCTCTCTCTCTCTCTCTCTCTCTCTCTCTCTCTCTCTCTCTCGCTCTCTCTCTCTCTCTCTCTCTCTCTTAATTCCAGGAAGGTGCTTTACAGATGGATAAGAAAGAGTATCCTTATGGTGTCTGCTCAGCCATAGTAAAAATTCGATTATGTGGTGCATACATTTTTAGCTTCCATAGAGCTAGGAAGAGCCCTGCCTGTAATACATAAGGATGAAATCTTGGGTCTTTTTTTATATTCAAATCAGATCCTTGCTTCCTTGCATAATACTCCTCTGTGTCACTTTAGTCAGTGACTCGTTGCATGCACCACTTGTCCCAACAAAGGGCCTTAAAATACTATAGCAATACATTATATATCTCCCTTCTTTCAGTACTTAGAAGTCCAACCATCCCTCAGGGATCGATCCTAGGACCTATACTTTTTCTAATATATGTAAACGATCTAGTAAAATATTTACCTAACTGTTATGTCATTCAATATGCTGACGATACTCAAATCTTAATTGAAGGAGAAATAAATGATTTAGAAAATATTATTCGTAGAGCAGAAGAAATTTTGTATATGGCTAAACGTTACTTTCTAAAAAATGGTCTGTTACTTAATGAAACTAAAACCCAATCTATTCTTATCGGATCCAGACAATTATTATCAGAAGTTGATGACAATCTTCATATAAATTTTAACGGTAATATCATTAAGCCAATGAACTCGGTAAAGAACCTAGGTGTCTATTTTGACCGTTACATGAACTTTGAAATGCATTTAGATGAAATTTATAAAAAAAAGTAATGGGTACTCTAATATATCTAAATAGGGTAAAAGACTCATTTGAAACATCAACTCGTATAATAATTGTCCAGTCCTTAGCTATGAGTTTAATTAATTACTGTCTCAAAGTTTGGGGATGTACAAATAAGACTCAATTACAAAGAATACAAAAGTTACAAAACTTTGCAAGCACGAGTGGCTGTTGGCAATGTAAGAAAATACGAGCACATCTCTCCTGTTTTAAAAGATCTAGAATGGATAAAGATTAGAGATAAATATGTTTTTGATATATGTACCTTTGTTTTTAATATACTAAGAAACAATCTTCCTGATTGCTTGTATAATTTTTCTACAGTAAGCTCAGTTACCGGGTTAACTACCCGTCAAGGGGAAGATTTATTAGTACGAAGGTCTAAAACTGATATTGGCTCAAGAGATATAAACATTCGTGGACCTCATTTATATAATCAGCTTCCCAGAGAACTAAAAAATGCTGGTTCAGTGTATACTTTTAAATATAATCTTAAGAAGTTACTCTTAAAGGAAGATTTTACTTGTAATTTTTAATAGTACACTCATCTTTATGATTTGTTTTGTTTTAGTATGTCTATATCGTACACCACAGATGTCTATCTGGAATATATATACATCTTATTTGAATACCCAATGTACTTTGGAAATAAAGATTTATTATTATTTACTGATATTCTTGAAGATACGATAGTCAAGGCTACCTATCAGCACCCGTAGCATTGATTCATTGATACATACATCTCCTGTGTTACTAATCTTATATAGTGAATACATATTCATTACCTATAATGTGTTGCCAACTTGTGTTACATAAATACTGTATTGGTGACACATTATGTTACTAAAATCACCAGTCAGCATTAAGTATATATGCAACACAATACCCAAAGGCTATGACGAGCTGATGTACCGTACCCAAACACCAAACATATATAAGAGCCCCCCCAACCCATAATACTCTTTTCAAGTGTAAGCAGTAATCTTAGGACTTTGCCGCATCTTTTTTTTTTTTTTTTTTTTTATGATTGTGACACCAGGACTGGCCAAAAAATAATAAAATAAAACAGCCCTCATCGGACCTGGGCACGAAAAATACACAAAATAAAGAGAAACAGAGATGGAGAGTGTAATGACTTGTCAGTATTCTCAGGAGTTTGCCACATCTTTTTTTTTTAGAATCTTTAGTCCTCTGTCTTGCACGGATTTTATTGCAATTATCTCTCTCTCTCTCTCTCTCTCTCTCTCTCCCCTCTCCTCTCTCTCTCTCTCTCTCTCTCTCTCTCTCTCTCTCTCTCTCTCTCTCTCTCTCTCTCTCTTAATGCAAATATTATGTGAGTTCTGGCTACAGAAAATTAAAATGTTGATAAACTTTGAGATTAAAAACGAAACCTTGCTCTCGCAATTTGTGAATTTCTGATCATATATAATTCATGAACTAATTATCCATAAAAAGCTTTAGGTATAAATAAGTCTAGGATTGCCATTCGAATAAGGAACATAAAGTTTTTCTTAATAATAACCTAAGGCTAATCCACACCGAGTGATTTATTACGGTAATTCACGGGCAGAAAAAGGGAAATGATAACATATTTGAAGGTACCAGCTATAACGCTTATTTTTAGATACTTTTTATAAGTGAGCATTTATGTTGTAGATATATAATACATATACTGTATACGAATAAATACATATTCCCTAATCATTCATGTAAGA
Source organism: Halocaridina rubra (assembly GCA_037179515.1). Lineage (NCBI taxonomy): Eukaryota > Metazoa > Arthropoda > Malacostraca > Decapoda > Atyidae > Halocaridina > Halocaridina rubra. The sequence goes on along the minus strand of JAXCGZ010020956.1, from coordinate 2,131 downwards.
TTTCATTTTAGATTATCCTTTAATTGTGGGTAATAACTTTAAGCATATCCAGTGCATATAGAAGGTCCTCGATTTACGTCAGAGTTCCATTCCTGAAAAGTGCTGTAAGCTGAATTTCAGTGTAAGTCCAGAACACACCTAAATAAGCACCTATGTTAATGCAGTAGTAAAGCTTTTCCTTTTCCCATTACCATGGTGATGGTTTTCCTTTTCTTTTCATCAGAAGAATTTGCTTTACGCTTGGGTGACAATACAAGTCAAAAATTATATATAAAAAAGCAAAATAATTCATGGGAGATGTGTTGTAACCACGAGACTTCTTAACACGAGGACATTGTAAGTCGAGGGACCCCCCTGTAATTACATTTTATTCCCCAAACTGTGTTATATATTATCCCCCTGCAGCAATATTCTCTTAAGTAATATTTGTTTTCATAAATTTCTTAAGAGGCTACTTTTAGGTTAACATATAATAAGTATAAATTAATTGATTAGATGGCTGCAATGAGGATTAACTTTACCCCATGAAGACAGGGATTACCTTTACTAAAGGTCACTTGAGGTGTTGTTTACTTTACTAGTGGACACTGAAAGGGATTACCTTAACTAATGGAATCTGGTAGGGATTATCTCTACAAGCAAGGAAGGGATTATCTTTACTAGTGGGACACTAGAAGAGATTATCTATACTAGTTGACACTGGAGGGTTACTTTTCTAAATGACACTGGGAGGGGATTATCTATACTAGCAGACACTGAAGGACTTACCTTTACTATTGGACACTGAGAGGGATTTTCTCAATTTATTCCGAGTATTGTATATGTAACAATAAAGCCTATTACATTTTTATATCGCTTGAGAGTACATGCCTGCATATATGTTTCATAAGCCTCTGATATGGAATTTAGTTTTCATTTTCCTTATTCATAAACATTCTTTAGATAAGAATTTCTTGAAGTGTTTGAAACTAGACACTGAATTATTATTATTATTTATTATTATTATTATTATTATTATTGTTATTATTATTATTATTACGTAAATTTATTATATATATATATATATATATATATAATATATATATATATATATATATATATTATATATATATATATATATACACACAGCTTCATGTACCATCAGGTCAGAGCTTAAGCTGATAACCTTTCGTAATTTAATAAGTCTGAAGCCGAATAAAAATACCTGACATTTTCTTTATCTGTGATAAGAAGGCGACTTGTTCACTCAACATCCTTGTACAGATAAGTTTTATCTTATCGCCGTGTTAACATCAACGGAGTGATAAGAATTTTTAATAATTGGCTTCAGGGCAGCCTTTGCCCAACGGATAAGTAGACGAAATACGTTGCCTATCACGTGATACAGATAAACTACTGATTAATGTAAGTTAAATGTTATTTCTTCATTAAATTTTCGTGGTGTAATGTTAATTTATTGAATCGAGTTAGTATAAGCAGATTATTATTATTATTATTATTATTATTATTATTATTATTATTATTATTATTATTATTATTATTATTATTATTATTAACTACATTCTCTGCGTGTTGTAAAAGACGACTAAGGGATAAGGAAGCGATTGCTAGGTGGTAAATCCCCAGCTCCCTGAATTTTTTGTTCTCACAGAATATCTTGCTATCTCGATTCATTAGTTGTGGCCGCTGCTAAGCTCAGCAAGATATAACATTACTTTTGGGAAAAAAATATATCATTATCAATGGCTTAACCAGAGAGAGCACGTTAGCTTAGAACGCGCCAGTCGGGATGCTAATACCGCGGGCCGTAAGGAAGGGCATCTTATCCTTAATACCCATAACTCCAACCTTGTCCTTCGTTCTCCCACATTCGAATTGGGGGCTACTTGTGAACACATAAAACAGTGCATAATAGCTAATATCTAACCAGAGCTCTAATATCTCTGGGTCCTCTGTACTTTGACTTTTTTTTCTGTCTGTCGTTTTTCCTTTGGTGTGACATTACCTGATTCTCTGCCTTGTCCTTAACCTTTTTCTTTTCCATCGTCTTGATATTTTCCTCGTGCCCTGGCCTTTATTGATGAGGGCAGTTTTTGCCTGTCCCGGTGTCACACTCAGAAATTTATAAGAA
>JAXCGZ010020955.1:0-110718 GCA_037179515.1 Halocaridina rubra | reverse complement strand
AATAAAATATAGGGGCCTTGTGGCTGGATCACTTCAGTTATTTGGAACACTACAACACTTTATCACTAAAACAGTTTTCTATCTTTCTTCCCAACTCTCGTGAGAGAGGGGAGTGCAAGCAGAAAATATGCAACGGATCACCTTGGTTATGAGACACACCACACAGTATGTTCAGCACCAAGTGGTCTTTTTATTTCTCTTCCCAGCTCTCTAAAGAGAGGGAAAAGCGGACAGAATATAAATGCAAAGTTGAAATTTGAACACTTTCTACAGAATTATGGAGCACATAATAATGTGTGTTCAACTAAACAAAACAACACAAAAGCACAAAAAAAAAACAAAATAAACAAGGCAATCTTTTTTCTTCTCTCTTTGGCTCTCGTGAAAGAGGAAGAAAAGAAAACAGAGATACTTAGGTTTGTTTTTTTTCCTTGTAGAAATTTCCACCTCAGATCAGGGATGGAGTGGAGGAGGAGAAATTCACTTCACTGGTAGGAAGAGGCTTCAACTACCTATCACAAAAGGTATAAAAACAAATTAGAAACCTGAACACTCTATTTCCCATTTTCTTCCCAGCTCTTATGAAAGAGAGATGAGCAGGTAGAAATATTTGGGGTATATGACACATACAGTCACTTGTTTCACTAATACAAAAATGGGAACACAAAACAAAACAGAAGCAATATTTGCTTCTTTCTCTGGCTCTCGTGAGAGAGGAGGAAGAGAACAGACATACTTAGGCAGGTCCTATCACTACTGGAGCTGGAATTAGACTGATGTTTCCTTTATATATATATATATATATATATATATATATATATATATATATATATATATATATATATATATATATATATATATATATATATATATATATATATTCTCCCTTGAGGGTGAGCGGACCTTCCCTTGTGGCCCGCAGGTGGGGTAAGATTTTGTTGATTGTAGATGGTATTCGCTCTTGTGGGCGAAGGGGCTTTCCTATTTGGTGAGGAGGTGGAGTGAAATCTTGTTATTGTTGGTGGTATTCACTATTGAGGGTGATTGGACTTTCCTATTTAGGCCCGTAGGCGAGGTTGTGTAAAACTGTAAAGATAATGGAAAACATAAGTATTCAGTTGAGGATTATTAGTTTACATCAAACAATTAAAATGAATTCCTGTTTTGGGGGTAAGAGAGAGTTATTACATGGTTATCTTGGTGGATGGTATTGACTGATGATATTTAGTAGACTGTTCATGTAGTTGTTTGTTGCTAGTCTGATTATGGAGCTAGCAACCTGAAGGGCATTTGGATCTTCGCTGGATGTTGCGGGGGCACCAGTTTTCCATCGAATTTCTGAAAAGGAATCACATTTGAGGATGTAGTGGAGCAGTGGATGTGGTGATGCTACCTGGCAAAAGGTGCATTCCCTGATGATATCATGCACTATTTGCCAGGTGCACTTGTACCCGAGTCTCAGACGGTACACATTGACCGCCGTGCTTTGTTGAAGGTTCTTAGGCAGGGTGATTCGCTGAAGATCAGTGCTGGCTTTGTACCACCAGGTGGAGGGGGAGCCAATGTCTGTGCACAAGTTGTGTTTAGTTATTAAGGCGTTAAGGAGTGACTTGGTGGCTTTATTTTTTATCTGTTGAATCCCAGGAGGCAGAGATATTTGGATTTCTGCTCTGAGAGTGGCTTGTTTGGATGCTTGATCGGCTTCCTCATTTCCCATGATGCCGACGTGGCTGGGAATCCAGGCAAGAGTGATGGCTTTTCCAAGGCTGGTCGTCCTGTGGTAGTGGCTGAGGATGGTGGTGATGATACGTACATTGTCTCTGAGGAGTGGCTTCTTGGTGGCCTGTAAGGCGCCTTTAGAGTCAGAGAGAATTAGGGCATGGTCAGCTCCTTGCTGGATGAAGAAGTCGAGGGCGTTGGCTAAGGCAACAAGCTCAGTCTGGAGAGATGAGCAGGAGTTTGACAGTCTCCTGGATAGGATGTGGTTTCCAGTGGTGAAGGCAGCGGATGAAACTACAGTTTCTTGATTTACTGAACCGTCAGTGTAGTAGACTTGAGAGTTTGGCCTGCTCCAGCTCTGAATTTTGTCCTTGTATATGTTTTTAAGGACAAGCGGGTTTACCAAGCTTTTGGGGTTGCCAGGGAGCTCGATCTTTATGTCAAGTGGTCGGTCATTAAATGGGAGTGGGCATCTGTATTCAGGAAGCGGAGTGTCCAATATCTTGGCTAAGATGCTCTCCCTGACTGGCAGTGCTTGCAGGCTAGCGCAGACTTTGGCTGCCCAGGTTCTAGGATGGTGGTTGGGATGGCGATTGAGGGCTAGATGGAGATTTGTGCCAGCGAAGCATTTATGTTGGGCAGTGGTGGTTTTGGCCACAAAGAGGATCAGTCTTTGCTGAGCTCTGAGTTTGAGTGGCATGAGTCCCAATTCCATCTGGATGATTTCTCTCTTGGTCCACATGGGGGCTCCTAGCATGGTACGTATGGCGTTGTATTGAATTACTTCTATCTTGTCCCACTGTTGGTCTTTTAGTAGCCAGAGTATGGGACAAGCATAGTCTATGAGGCTGCATATGGCTTGTACATAGAAGCTTCTGAGGACATTAAATGATGCACCATCGTAGAGGCCCAACATTCGACAAAGGACCGCTTGTCGCTGGCTGCACTTGTCGCGCAAGTGTTGAATTTTAAGTCCAAAGGTTAGTCTGCCGTCGATGATTACACCCAGGTATTGGTGCTTGGCAACCCAGTCCAAAGGCTCATTACCTATGACCAGATTAGTGTCTGGTCTCCACTGGTGGATGGGAAGGGCCTTGGTTTTGCGGGCATTGATTTTAACTCCAAGGGAGATGGAGGCTTGGTGAATCTTGGTGAGGCAGCGCTGTGTCTTGTTAGAGCTTCTGTCGCCTATTGTGACAAGGGCAAAGTCATCTGCATAGTTGAAGAGTTTGGCTCCATGTGGTAGTGTGATGTCCATGAGTTTTTCCATGAGACAATTAAAGAGGAAGGGGCTAAGGATTCCACCTTGGGGGGTCCCATTTTTGTGGTTTTTGTAGGTGGAGTAGTGCCCATCTACTTTGACTCATGCACTACGGTTTTGTAGACTCTGCTTGATCCATGAGAGAAGGTTACCTTTGATCTGCTTTGAAACGAGAGTTGAGAGTATTGCCGGCACATTGGCTAGTTCAAAGGCCTTCTCTAGGTCTAGAAAAATGATGTATCCACAGCAGTTGTTGATAAATGATAGCATGGAGGCTATGCATTCTGAAGTGCCTAAGCCAGGCTGGTAGGCAAACATGTTTTCTGGGAAGGGTGGGCATTTCCAGTGGACTCTGTTAAGTACCATCTTTTTTGCCGTCTTTCTCAGGCAGCTTAGGAGGGAGATGGGGCGATGGTTGTCAGGGTCCTGTGGTTTTGGGATGGGCTGAATGTCTGCTCTGTTCCATGAGACTGGTCTGATTCTTTATGTGTATGTAGAATTGATCAGAGAGAGCAGAACAAGCTCCCCTTGTTTTCTCTCTGCCTCTTGTACCGAGTGTTCAAAGACTGCTGTCTCTGTCTACTATCAAACCTACCTATGTTAGCTTTCGGTCTAAAATTATTCTGACCTTGTTCATTACTCCATTTGGGCTTAAAATTATTCTTATTATTTATACTAACAGCACCTAATCCTTAGGTAGAAAACTCATTTTTGGCATTAGTCTTATTTTCGATAATACTAGCCTGACTTTCAGCTATTTCCATTGCTCTGGTTAATTTTAGCAGACTATTTAGAGTGAGATTCTCGCCCTCTAAGAGTTCCCTCCTAAGTTTTGGAGATAATCACTTCTCAGTTACCTGATCAACATTTGCATCATTTGTACTATAATTATCATGGTCACAAGTATTGGCTAGTTTCTTCAATCTCGTAACATAAGCATCTGTGCTATCCTTATCTTCTTGCTGTAAGTGTCGAAAACAAAACCGTTCATACCTGACATTAACTTGTGGAGTGAAATAAGTATCAGGTGCAGCTAAGCGCTCATCCAGAGTACCTGTGGGACCAGGTAAGGTCTCAAGGATATCTTTTGACTTCAGTACCTGCTATATGTAGCAACAGTGCACATTTTTGCTTGACGTTAGTGACGGCTTTGGCATCCAGGCAGTAATGGAAGCTCCTTTTCCAATTCTTCCATTGTAATTTGAGGTTTGTGGGATTGGTATTTACCGTGAATGATGCTGGTGGTGGTATAGCTAGTGGCATCTTGTATTAGAGTCATCAATTATGAACTGGTCCTACGTCGGCTATATAAAAAATATCGGCATTATAGCACTCTCTAACAATGCCGCGAAGGCCAAATTCGCTATTTGCTGAGTTCTTATGTCGACATCTCTCGTCTCCACTTTGTTGTGTTTCAGTGTGGCCAAATATATATACTTGCTCTTACCTGTGGGAAGAGTGACAAAATACATTAGTACTGTCTCTGATCATTGCATGCTTCCTATATAAGTATATGGTAATCCATTCTCGTCGCCTGAAGGCTACCCTTACATTTCATAAGAAAGCATATGCTGCCCTGACTATGCCATTCATATGAATTTCTGGAAACAAATCTGCTAGTATGTTTACTCCTAGATCTCTCTCATTTTCTGTCTCTTGAAGTTGTACTCCAGCCACCGAGTAGTCAAGCTTGGGCCTTCTTGCACTCGTACCCATTCTCATTACCTTACATTTTGAAGTATTAAATTTCATTAGCCACTTTTCTGACCACTCGTGCAGACTATTTAGATCTTCCTGAAGCTCTTTGCCATTGTTCTCGTTTCCTACTTTCTTCACAATCTTTGTATCATCTGCAAAGATATTTATGATTGAATTTACAGACTCTGGTAGGTCATTTACATATACAAGGAACAAATGTGGCCCTAAAACTGAACCCTGTGGAACTCCACTACTAACTCTTCTCCATTCAGACACTGAGTGTCTTACTCTAACCCTCTGTTCCCTTACTTCTAAGTAAGTTTTTATCCATTTCAAGACATTTCCACCTATTCAAGCCATTGCTTGCAGCTTCCTAATGTCTCCCATGTGGAACAGTGTCAAATGCTTTCTGGAAGTCTAGGAATATGCAATCTGCCCAGCCCTCTCTTTCCTGTAAGATTCGGCTTACCTCATCATAAAATTCTAATAAGTTTGTTACTGTTGATCTACATGTTGTCTCACTGACAAAATGTTGAAGGATTAGAAGTGAAGAGAGATATGTTTCCTTAGTAGTTTCTCCATATCTTTGCAAACTATGCTGGTCAAGGAAACTGGTCTATAGTTCAGAACCGTGTCCCTCCTTCCCTTTTTGAAGATAGGTATCACGTTTGCTTGTTTCCAGCATCTTGGAATCTCCCCTGACTCCAGTGACTTTTTAAATATGATACTTAGTGCCACTGATATTGAGTTTGCGCATTTTTTAAGTACATGCGGGGATATGTCATCAGGACCTGTAGCTTTATGAACATCTAACGCCATCAACGCCTTGCATACCTCTGTGGCTGCATGGTTGATGTTCTCTAATACTGGCCCTTGAGCTTCTATCTCTGCAATCTGAGGGGGTGGGGTATTTTCTACTGTAAATACTGACTGAAACTCCTTGTTCAATTCTTTGAAGATCTCTTCATCTGTCTCAGTGATGCTTCCATCCTCTCTCTTTAGCCTTAAAACCTGTTCTTGTACATTCAGTTTTCCTCTGATAAAGCTGTGGAAAAGCTTGGGATTTTCTTTAGCCTTCCTGGTGATGTCCCTCTCATAGTCTCTCTCTGCCTCTCTTCTCTTACTTAGGTAATAATTTCTTGCTCTTTTGTAGGTTTGCCAGCCATTTATGTTTTTTCTCCTCCTATACCTTTTCCAGCATTTGTCTCTCCACTCCTTAGCTCTTTTACACTCATTATCGAACCATTTCTCTCTGGCATGAATTACACCTACTTTGGTGACAGGTATGCAGCAATCTACTATCTTCACATATTTCTCACAAAAGATGTCATGCATTTCTTGTACAGATTTGTTGTAAAATAAGGTTTTCCAGTCAATAACTGCAAAAAGCTCATTCATTTTGATGTAATCTCCTTTCGAATAGTTCCTCCTCATGTCCTCAGTGCCTCTACTCTCAGGCAGAATATCTTCAATGATATACTCCATCAACAACACACAGTGGTCACTCTTTCCAATTGGTGGTTCATACTCAATTTTTTCAATATCCAACACATTATCTGTGAATACTAGATCAAGTAGTGATGGCTCATCCCCACCTCTGGCCCTAGATGGTTCCATTGCATGTTGGTGTAGGAAATTCCCTTGTACGCAATCTAGGAATCTTGCCCCGAATGAGTCCTCACCATTGTGTGGGTTAAGATTTATCCAATCTATCTCTTTATGATTAAAATTTCCCATAATCAAAATCCTACATGTTCTCTCCCATGCCATGTTAACAACTGAGTTTATGACTTCAATAGTACCTATATGACTTTCCTCATAAACTTCTAGCCTATTCTGGTTCCTTGGTAGGTTATATGCAACAGTTATTAAAATGCTCTCTGACCCAGTATTTATGCGAGAAACAAGAAATTCCTTGAACTCACTTTCTATAGCCAAGTTTATTTCTTCAACTTGAATCCTTTCACTTATGATCAGTGCTATCCCTCCACCAGATCTCTCAGATCTTTCAACCCTTAATATTCTGAAGCCCTTAGGAAAAACTGTGACACTGTTTATATCCTCACTCAACTTAGTCTCTGTAATTGCTACTATATCTGCCTTACTGTTGTGAATCCTATCTTCTAATTATACTGCCTTACCAGCTAATCCATCAGCATTTGTGTATAACAATCTTAATGAGGCCCCATCCCCTGATCTTCTGTTATTATGTTCTTTATCTCCCCTTTGCCTGGAAGAGCTCTGAAATAAAAAATTTTCTTCTCTTCTTCATTTCTTTCCTCATTTAACCTTCTTGCCTCTTGCAACAAGTTTTTGATCTTTCCCATCTCTTCATGTGTTCTGTATCATCTAATGAACACTTCTTTGAATTGTTGAAGGTCTTTTAGACTTTTTTTTCTCAACCATACATGTTTCCCCTCTCTCAAAGGTTACTTTTGTTGGTCTCGGCTTTCCTTCCCTCGAATATTTACCTAGTTGGTGAATGTTTGCAATATCCTCAGGACCACAAGCTACTCCAAGCTTTCTTATCAGGTCTACAACCCTAGGTTTATTTTCTTCAAGTCTCCCCTGCCATGTTGGCTCCTGGGATTCGCTTATGCCTGAGATTACCACTGTCTTCTCTTTATCAAGTGCCTGTTTAATCAGTGGATTTGCCCTTTCCATCACAATGTCTTTCATTTTTTCGATTACTGTCTCTTTATAGTCAACTGTGTGTATGTTTTCCAGTGCCACCACCTTTACAGCCTCCTTTACTGCCACGTTCCCCTTTAGTGCATCAGCAAAGGAAGTTTTCATGGCATCATTTTCCATATTCAGCTCCTGGAACTCTTTTCTAAACTGCTCAATGTTTTTCTTAATTTGGACATTCCAAGCTGCAAGTTCATCTCTCTCAGAAGAGAGCAGTGAACTGACATCTAATTCATTTAGGTTGTCATTCAGCTGTTTGTTTTTATCTTCTTGCTTAGAAATTCTGGTTTCTAGTTCACTCTTTTCCCCTTCCAGCTTCTTTATTCGTTTTTCTAGTTCCTTTCTCTCCTGCCCCTGTGCTTTATTTGCTTCCTCCAAAAGTCTTATTTCCTCTCTGAGTGTTTAATTCTCTTTTATTTCTCTATCCATATTCCGAATTTTATCATCAAGGCTTATAACCATTGCTTTTAAATCCTTGATTTTCTGTTTTAGTCTCCTAATAGCAACCCCTCCTCCCGACCCATGGATGGGAGAGGTTTGGGACAGAGATGGACTCATTTTTATGTTTTCCCTTTCACAGAATATAGAAAGAAGAAGAGAAAGAGAAAAAAAAGAGAGAAACACTTTTATTTAAGCTTCACACAGAATCTTTATATCTTCATATAGGTGCTATTTAGTGACTCAATTTATCTCTTTTCTTGTTTTGAATTTATTTCAAGACAGTTTATTTCTAGGTACATTATGTAAGTGTTGTTTTGCATGATAGTTTTGTTTATTGTAGTTTAAGTGCATGTTTGTAGATTTACAGACATTGTATGTATACTTATTCAATTAAATAAAATTTATGCATATGAATACTTATTCATTTATACTATGTATAAAAAACAGAGTTCTTCGCAATTATAATTGTCCATGTGTTCAGAACATGATTTTTCTTGTGCTGAATGAATGATAGAGTATGTGCTTTGTTCTATTTGTGAGTTTATTCTCAGTTGCTGTCGTGAGATGCTACGGGGCACTCATGTTTACTGTATTTATTGACAGTACTTTCAAGTTTGTTAATGAGTAATTAGTTGCTCTCGTGAGGCACTACGAGACACTCAAGCAGAAGAACATGGTAAAGATACGTGAATCAGGAGATATTCGAGTTTGACTAGGTGTCCCATGATTGCTGACGACATTTGGGTTTTTTGGATAGATGAGTACAGATTTAACTTATTTCTAACAATGTTTATAACTACGTGTGAGGGACAGAATGAGCTCATTTTAACTGAACACTCGTAGGTAGAATGTATGTTGGAAAATTTATTATTCTGTATGAGGAAGTACTAATTTAAGGTGAGGTGAGTTTATTTAATCATTCACATAACAACAGTTCACAAACCCCCTTATTATATATTTGCATGTATGTCTATGCATGTAATATTAATTATATTTTATTGGTAGAGGATTTTAAATTTGAGATCGCTTGTAGGCCTCTACCGAAGCCGTGTCAGGATTTACGAATTTAGGGGGTTATAAGATCGAAGGGTAATAACACATAGGAAATCCTCCACAGCTCTTGGTCCTTCCAACCGGATGAGAATTGGTGCGGTAATGGTGAAAATAGTGTACATTTTAGATAAACTCCCGCCTTGTAAGAAGTTAGTGTAAAACTCTACGGTTAAAATCGTCCATATTTCAGCGGAAAAAAAAAAAAAGGAAGAGCATTGCATGTACTTGCATGAATATTGTGAATATAACTTTTAAAGTTAAGTGGTTGTTGAAATAAATAAGAGTAAATTTTTCCCGCTTGGATAAAGTGTTTTTCTCTCTGTGGAAACGAAATATACTTTCGTAGTTGAGCGCCCATTTAGTAAATTGGAAATTAGTACCCAATTTCGGCTGGGTGAACAGTGGTTTTTAGGGATTTGTGTGTTTACATATTTCCCATTTAACGATGTCTAGAATGTCGTATTGATTCCTTTGTTTACGTAAATAAACGGAAAGTAGTGACCCACCTACTGATGGGTGCACAGTGTTGTTTATTGGAGGAACATGTGGTTTACGTTACACTTTCCATTTACTGTTACTGACTTAACAGTGTCTTTTAGTCGATGAATAGTGTGTTTTACACTTTATGGATCGGTGTTATAATTGATGAAATTGAATAACTGTAAGTTATCTTCAAATTTTGAAAGATTGTCTTATGATACTCTTTACAGAGTGAATGTTTGTTACATTGTGGATGCATAAAGAAGATCGTGGATTCTTTGATGATAAAATTGCATCAACTATTTGTTTGTTGTTCTCTTATGTTCCATTTGCTTTCTCGATATGTCAGTTAAACCTGGGGCATTACAAGGTCTTCGGGAATTGATTCAACATGATTATGTTCAGTGTCAAACAGAACTTGCCAAAGATGATGAGACACTTGTTGTTACTTATTTAGAAAGATGTTATCAAATGCTAACAGAAAGATTTTGAAGATATGATAGGAAATATGAAGAATATGTCGAGGATAAGCCCTTAAAAGGGATTCTGAAGAGGAGGATACAGAACATGACAATCTAGCTGAAACAGTAAATGATATTAGCTTAGCTGTCCTAGAACGGATTCGTAAGTTAGGAACTAAGAAGAGTACTAGAGCTCCTAGTTCCGAGAGTTCAAGCCTTCCCAGTAGACAACCCACACCTAAATTTCCTGAAGTAAAAATACCACAGTTCTCTGGAAACTATGATGAATGGCACGAGTTTTGGGATACGTTTGATAGTTTAGTACATAGTGCTTCTATGCCAACTATGACAAAGTTTACCATCTTGAGAAATGCCCTTAAAGGAGATGCCAAAGACACCATAAAGGGATATCCTGTTGCTAATAATTACCTAATTGTAATTACCTAATTGTGTTTACGGGAAAGAGCCCAAAGCTCGTATCTTCCCGTCTCCTCATCGGTTCCATTTCATACTTTGTGATACTTATCATACCTGTCCTTAAAACTATGGCTTGAGATAGCATTAACTACCTCCTCGCTTAGCCAATTCCAATTATCAACTACTCTTACACTGAAAAAGTATTTCCTTACATCTTGCAAAGAAGTTTTCTTACGAAGCTTCAAACTATGACCTCTAGTTCTAGAGCCTGCCATATCAAAAAATCGATCCCTATCCACTCTATCATAACCATGAAGGAATTTAAAGACTGTCACCATATCCCCCCTCAATTTTCTAGCTTCCAGTGATGGTAAGTCTAATTCCCTCAGCCTCTCATCATAACTGAGATTGCGTATTTCTGGCACCAGTTTCGTGGCTTGTCTTTGAACTTTTTCAAGCTTAGCTATGTGCTTTTTCAAGTGTGGATTCCAAAAGGGGGCTGCATATTAGAGTTTTGGCCTCACATAGGTTACATAAATATTTCTGAACATTTCCTTGTCCATGTGCCTGAAGGCTACCCTTACATTTGATAAGAATGCATATGCTGCCCTTACTATGCCATTTATATGTATTTCTGGAGACAAATCTGCCAGTATGTTTACTCCTAGATCTCTCTCATTTTCTGTCTCTTGAAGTTGTACTCCAGCCACCGAGTAGTCAAGCTTGGGATTTCTTGCACTTGTACCCATTCTCCTTACCTTACATTTTGAAGTATTGAATTTCATTTGCCACTTTTCTGACCACTCGTGCAGACTATTTAGATCTTCCTGAAGTTCTCTACCATTGTTCTCGTTTTTTACTTTCTTCACAATCTTTGCATCATCTGCAAACATATTCATGAATGAATGTACAAACTCTGGTAGGTCATTTACATATACAAGGAATAAAAGTGGCCCTAAAACTGAACCCTGTGGAACTCCACTACTAACTCTCCTCCATTCAGACACTGAGTGTCTTACTCTAACCCTCTGTTCCCTTCCTTCTAAGTAAGTTTTTATCCATTCCAAGACATTTCCACCTATTCTAGCCATTGCTTGCAGCTTCCTAATAAGTCTCCCATGTGGAACAGTGTCAAACGCTTTCTGGAAGTCTAGGAATATGCAATCTGCTCAGCCCTCTCTTTCCTGTAAGATTCGGCTTACCTCATCATAAAATTCTAATAAGTTTATTACTGTTGATCTACATTCTCTGAAGCCATGTTGTCTCACTGACAAAAAGTTGAAGGATTCCAAGTGCAGAGAGATATGTTTCCTTAGTAGTTTCTCCATAACTTTGCAAACTATGCTGGTCAAGGAAACTGGTCTATAGTTCAGAGCCGTGTCCCTCCTTCCCTTTTTGAAGATAGGTATCACGTTTGCTTGTTTCCAGCATCTTGGAATCTCCCCTGACTCCAGTGACTTTTTAAATATAATACTTAATGCCAGTGATATTGAGTTTGTGCATTTTTTAAGTACATGAGGGGATATGTCATCAGGACCTGTAGCTTTATGAATATCTAACTCCATCAGCGCCTTGCATACCTCTGTGGCTGTAAGGTTAATATTCTCTAATACTGGCCCTTGAGCTTCTATCTCTGCAATCTGAGGGGGCGGGGTATTTTCTACTGCAAATACTGACTGAAACTCCTTGTTCAATTCTTTGCAGATCTCTTCATCCGTCTCAGTGATGCTTCCCTCCTCTCTCTTAAGCCTTAAAACCTGTTCGTTTACCTTCAATTTTCCTCTGATAAAGCTGTGGAAAAGCTTGGGATTTTCTTTAGCCTTCCTGGTGATGTCCCTCTCATAGCCTCTCTCTGCCTCTATTCTTTTACTTAGGTAGTCATTTCTTGCTCTTTTGTAGGTTTGCCAGCCATTTATGTTTTTTCTCCTCCTATACCTTTTCCAGCATTTGTCTTTCCACTCATTAGCTCTTTTACACTCATTATCGAACCATTTCTCTCTGGCATGAATTACACCTACTTTGGTGAGAGGTATGCAGCAATCTACTATCTTTCCATATTTCTCACAATATATGTCATACATTTCTTGTACAGATTTGTTGTAAAATAAATTTTGATTTTATCTCCTTTCGAATAGTTCCTCCTCATGTCCTCAGTGCCTCTACTCTCAGGCAGAATATCTTCAATTATATACTCCATCAACAACACACAGTGGTCACTCTTTCCAATTGGTGGTTCATACTCATTTTTTTCAATATCCAACACATTATCTGTGAACACTAGATCAAGTAGTGATGGCTCATCCCCACCCCTGACCCTCGTTGGTTCCATTACATGTTGGTGTAGGAAATTCCCTTGTACGCAATCTAGGAATCTCCCGTGCTATGTTAACAACAGAGTTTATGACTTCAATAGTACCTATATGACTTTCCTCATAAACTTCTAGCCTATTCTGGTTCCTTGGTGGGTTATATACAACAGTTATTATAATGCTCTCTGACCCAGTATTTATACGAGCAACAAGAAATTCCTTGAACTCACTTTCTATAGCCAGGTTTATTTCTTCAACTTGAATCCTTTCACTTATGAGCAGTGCTATCCCTCCACCAGTCCTCTCAGATCTTTCAACCCTTAATATTCTGAAGCCCTTAGGAAAAATTGTGACACTGTTTATGTCCTCACTCAACTTAGTCTCTGTAATTGCTACTATATCTGCCTTACTGTTGTGAATCCTATCTTTTCATTATGATGAATGCATTCAACAGCTACAAGCTGTTTATGCAAGCAAAGACAGGATTATACGAAATTTAATGATGAAATTGGTAAAAATACCAACTCCCTCTTCTAATTATTCATCATTTTTAAAGTTCAAACAGGAAGTAGAAGCCATTACTCGAAGTCTGAAAAATTATAGAGACATGGAGAACACTGATTGGTTGTTTTCAGAACTTGTGATAATGAAATTACCAGAAGATGTAGAGAACTGGATTAGCATGAAAATGGACACAAAATATCGTACATTTGAAACCCTCTTGATGGAACTGGGAAAATATGTATATCATATAGAAGGCAACAACACTAAAGGTAACACAAAGGGAGAGACCCAAACCTCCCAGAGAGATGAGACTTAGTCTTATAAAAAGAGTGTAGGTAGTTATGGTGCTACTGCAAAGGCAGTAAATAGTAAATCAGAATGTGTATTCTGTGGTTGGCAAGGTCATAAGTCTGAACAGTGTAAAAAAGTAGTAAGCATAAATGAACACAGAGACAAATTGAGAGACATTAACAAAAATCTGAGATGTACTAAGTCAGGGCATTATGCAAATAATTGCTACACCCAGTCAAACTGTAATAAGTGTAAGAAAAATAGTCATCATGCAGCCTTGTTACAAACAAGAATCAAATTTTTGTAGAAGGTTTGAAGAACCTACATTTCTGAATGAACAGTCAGAAAATGGTTCAAAATTAATAGATGAGTCAAGCAATGAGCAAGAACATTCTGACTCAGAAAAGGACAAGAAACATGTTGGTGTGATGACTATGAATGCAGTACAAAGGCAAATGGTGAAGCCGAGTTTACCTGCATTTGCTCTGCCTACTGGAAGTGGAAAAGTAAGCTGCTCAAAGGAAAATTTTTGGGTAAACACTAGGTTATTTTTTGTTACAGGTTCCCAGTGTTCCTTTATAACTAGGGAATTAGCTGAAAGGCTTAAATTAAGCCCAGTAGATGAAATGTCTCTTGGTATTGATGCATTTCGTTCTGAGACAAAGAAAGGAATTTTTCCTGTTGTAAATGTAGTTATTAAATTGGGGAAAAGAAGAGCCAGAGTTAAATTACTCGTAGTTGATTATATGGTAATTAGCATCCACACTCCAGGACTAGCAAAGGCTGGAAATGTGTAAAAGTCTCATGGTCACAAGTTGGCCAATGCAGATATTGATAGTGATGTACTTGAAAACATTGGCATTGTTATTGGTGCCTTACATTTTAGTCAGTATGTTAGTGGTATTAACAAGTGGTGTCATGTTGTATGGTGATATTCCTTGTGATACTCAACATGAACCCAGTAATGTGCAAAGTCAAATTGTTATGTGAGTAGGAACACAGTTTTTGCCTGCTTCTACTCAAGGGTTGATTGAAGAGGCCATAGAGCCATTTAATAAGTTGTTGCTTAGAGGCCATATTGCCTGTAAATAAGTTGTTGATTGAAGAGACCATAGAGCCTGTTAATAAGTTGTGGGAGCCAGAGAGTATTGGAGTAAATAAGCAAGAAGTGCATTACGAAGATAAAACTACACTTGAAAGTTTTACAGATTCTGCTCCTTGGAAGCCTGTCCACACTCCTCTCCCACACAATTTTCATAGCGCTTTTGGACAAATGAAGTCTCTAGTAGAACAGTTGAAGGAGATCTTGGAGAATTTTTAAGTAGGTAATATATTGGATGCTTGTACCAGTGAAGAGAAACAGTTTGATATATACAATACTGCAGATGTAGAGTGGGCAAAGGCTGAAATATCACTGCAAGCATGGAATTCCAATAATGCAAGACTTCAATGGGTACTGGATCAGTGCCTTTCTGAAAAATCTAGATCTCCTAAAGAAACAATCATTAGTTTAATCTGGAATGTTAATAGAGACAAGTTGTCTTTGGAAGGTCTGAAGGCTAGAGATGTGTTGAGCAAACATAAACTTCTGTCACTGGTGGGTGTATTTTTGGACCCCTTAGGTCTAATATCACCCTTACTAAGAAGAGGAAAATTCTTATTCAGAGAAATTGGTCTGAAACCCTTTCATGGGAATATCTGTTGTCAGAAGTATACAAAGAGGAATCATCAAATTATGAAAGATCAGAACGTCAAACTGCCCAAAGCGCTGAAGAATCGTAGGTATGTTTAATCATTGATGCTAAATAGTAGCACTGATAGGGAGACCCCCCTTTTTCTTTTTGGAGGGACCCAGGATGTCTTAAATATATTTCAAGACAGTTTATTTCTACCTACATTATGTAAGTGTTGTTTTTCATGATAGTTTTGTTTATTGTAGTTTAAGTGCATGTATGTAGATTTACAGACATTGTATGTATACTTATTCAATTATATAAAATGTATGCATATGAATACTTATTCATTTATATTATGTATAAATATCCTTATGCATAGTGTATGTATAACTCCAAAGTCGAGAGCGAAATCTGCTTTGGTAGGCTTTCTGCCAATTAATCTTTTACCGTGTCATGATAACGTTGATTACTTTGTGTAAACAGAGAGTTCTTCGCAATTATTATTGTCCATGTGTTCAGAACATGATTTTTCTTGTGCTGAATGAACGATAGAGTATGTGCTTTGTTTTATTTGTGAGTTTATTCTCAGTTGCTGTCGTGAGATGCTACAAGGCACTCATGTTTTCTGTGTTTATTGACAGTACTTATAAGTTTGTTAATGAGTAATTAGTTTCTCTCGTGAGGCACTACAAGATAGTCAAGCAGAAGAACGTGGTAAAGATACGTGAATCAGAAGATATTCGAGTTTGACTAGGAGTCCCATGATTGCTGACAACATTTGGGTGTTTCGGATAGATGAGTACAGATTTAACTTATTTCTAACAATATTTATAACTACGTGTGAGGGACAGAATGAGCTCATTTTAACTGAACACTCGTAGGTAGAATGTATGTTGGAAAATTTATTATTCTGTATGAGGAAGTTTTAATTTAAGGTGAGGAGAGTTTATATAATCATTCACATATCAACAGTTCACAAACCCCCTTATTATATATTTACATGTATGTCTATGCATGTAATATTAATTATATTTTATTGGTAGAGGATTTTAAATTTGAGATCGCTTGTAGGCCTCTACCGAAGCCGTGTCAGGATTTCCGAATTTAGGGGGTTATAAGATCAAAGGGTAATAACACATAGGAAATCCTCCACATTTCTGGTAACACACATCTTAACTTAATAATTTGACTATGGTAATTTGAGGATAAAAGGAAAAAAAATGCTAACAAAAACTAAAATCAACTTGAAGGAAAATTCGAATTTGTATCTGAGGAGACACCCACCTGTTTCTACTATATATTCTTCTTAACTGATAAACTCACTTGCTAACCAAGATATGTTATCACAGGATCAGACTTTACATTTAACTTAATATATATACAAAATAAAAAATAGCAAAAGAGAAAGCTAAAAGAAAAGAAAAAAATTGAAGAAAATAAGACAGCTGTGCTACTTGGCAACTTAACTCAGTACTGTTGACAGGTGTATTTTTGGTATTTATTTAATTATTCAATTATTTCGTGTATCAAACTAACTATCAAGCTAATATAAATGGGAAGGATACTGATTTTAACAATTTATGGAACCACAGGATCAGGTAAATGGCTTAAGAGCTCTCCCCAATTTATACAAAAAATTAGGTAATGTGATGTGATGGCCTCACCTCTGGCAACTCTTCTAAATTTCCTTCAAGGCAGAACAGGACTGTTTCAGTGTGGCCGAATATATATACTTGCTCTTACCGGTGGGTAGAGTGACAAAATACATTAGTACTGTCTCTGATTATTCCTGGCTTCCTATATAAGTCTATGGTAATCCATTCTCGTCGGCGAGTAACTGCTATCCTATGGCTATAGGATTTAAATGAGACGAAGTAAAGAACGTCTACATTGTTTATCGGTGGGCTTCTGAAGAGTACATTGGAAAATATCTACCTTGACAAATGTAAATATTTTTTTTTTTAATTTTTTATTTTTTTTAGGATGGTATAGGATAGGAGAGGAAAAGGGGGAGGGGATTAAGGGTATAAGGGAATTGGAGGGAAAAGCACGAAAATTAAATAAAGTAAGAGATAAAAAGAGAGGGGCAGACCCTCATGCTAAGTTTTGATCTGGATATCAGATTCGTTTTATTTTTATTCTTTCTAATGACTTATACAAAAGGAATATAAAATACAAAGTAATTATATAAAAATACAGAGTAATTATATAAATATATACATAACACCTTCCAAAGGCATCAAACATATACTGTGCAAAAGCTTCTTTCAATCTACTCTTGATCTTATTAATATCTGATTGGTCCCTTTCACCCATCTCCAGATACAGTGCTATTGTATCCCTTCCAGAAACAACGGTATATAGCTTGCCAGTTCTTTAATATCCGTCAATTTTGCCACTAATTCCATTGTTTTTAACCACACAGCAACATATCTTTTTCCATCATATAATTTCAACACCTCGGCATGAAATTTACTCTTCACCATCATGACATTCAGTGGCCCAGAGAGTTAGTAAAATGAGAAATGAATGGCCAGAAACTTACCCTGGAAACTAGTTTAGAAATAAAAGATGAGATGCACTAAATACTGGAGTTCACTATAAACCAGAAAAACTGACCTGAGTAACAAAAAAGAAAAGAAAAAAAATATCTCAAACCAGGAACACATCAGACAGAATTCAAGACGGCTTTCCAATAATTTTCTTGTCTCTCTTCTCTCTTTTAGCCACCAAAAAAGCCTTCACTTCTCACTTCCTCAGCATGACCTTCCCACTTCCATCACCACACGACCCATAGTAACCACTCCATTGCATAAACATAGCGACAGATTATACTACCCATAAGTCAGTAATACCAAGCCAAAACAAAAGCGTTAAAGAATACAAACACACAGACTATAATTAATATCTAATAAAAACTATGCTAATTTACAGCGCATTATTATTATTATTATTACTCTCAACCTTCAGTTTAATGGACTACCATGGGGGACCATAGTTTGTTAAATCCAACGGTCTGTTATTTCTGGTAGGTGGGTTTTTAGTGGCAACAATTACATTATGAAAAGAAGAGCGATAATACATTTAATCAAGCACTACCTCAAGCTCAACATCTTGTGTATAATACCTGTACACAGTCAATATAATAAGTTCAATATTTTTATTTTTTGTGAGTGTGTACAAGAGAGAGAGAGAGAGAGAGAGAGAGAGAGAGAGAGAGAGAGAGAGAGAGAGAGAGAGAGAGAGAGAGAGAGAATTATTCCTGAGCATACCCCAAGAATGGTTTTCTTTAATATGTTCTCTATAGAAAATGTGTAATACATGGGATTTTATTATTATTATTATTATTATTATTATTATTATTATTATTATTATTATTATTATTATTATTATTATTGTAGTCACCGTGGCTCAAACGGTAGTGTCCGCGACTCTGAGGCATCAGGTCGAGGGTTCGCACCCCGTCACGGGCTGAGGTTAGCAAGGGCATGCACTCAGGGTAACGATTACATCTGTCAAAACAAGTCCTTTGCAAGAAGGCAACCGTCCTAGCCTTGGTTGAAAAGGGAGACCGTGACGTTAAACTGGAACATTATTATTATTATTATTATTATTATTATTATTATTATTATTATTATTATTATTATTATTTTTATTATTGTCAGACACAAGGCAAACATTAGCTTAAAGAAATTTTCGTTTTGCTCTCTCTCTCTCTCTCTCTCTCTCTCTCTCTCTCTCTCTCTCTCTCTCTCTCACACACACACACACACACACACACACACACACACACACACACACACACACACACACAGTTTAACGGGGGAGATTCCAAGATGCTGGAAACAAGCAAATGTGATACCTATCTTCAAAAAGGGAAGGAGGGATACGGCTCTGAACTATAGACCAGTTTCCTTGACCAGCATAGTTTGCAAAGTTATGGAGAAACTACTAAGGAAACATATCTCTCTGCACTTGGAATCCTTCAACTTTTTGTCAGTGAGGCAACATGGCTTCAGAGAAGGTAGATCAACAGTAACAAACTTATTAGAATTTTATGATGAGGTAAGCCAAATCTTACAGGAAAGAGAGGGCTGGGCAGATTGCATATTCCTAGACTTCCAGAAAGCGTTTGACACTGTTCCACATGGGAGACTTATTAGGAAGCTGCAATCAATGGCTAGAATAGGTGGAAATGTTTTGGAATGGATAAAAACTTACTTAGAAGGAAGGGAACAGAGGGTTAGAGTAAGACACTCAGTGTCTGAATGGAGAAGAGTTAGTAGTGGAGTTCCACAGGGTTCAGTTTTAGGGCCACTTTTGTTCCTTGTATATGTAAATGACCTACCAGAGTCTGTAAATTCATTCATGAATATGCTTGCAGATGATGCAAAGATTGTGAAGAAAGTAAAAAACGAGAACAATGGTAGAGAACTTCAGGAGGATCTAAATAATCTGCATGAGTGGTCAGAAAAGTGGCTAATGAAATTCAATACCTCAAAATGTAAGGTAATGAGATTGGGTACAAGTGCAAGAAGGCCCAAGCTTGACTACTCGGTGGCTGGAGTACAACTTCAAGAGACAGAAAATGGGAGAGATCTAGGAGTAAACATACTGGCAGATTTGTCTCCAGAAATACATATAAATGGCGTAGTAAGGGCAGCATATGCATTCTTATCAAATGTAAGGGTAGCCTTCAGGCACATGGGCAAGGAAATGTTGAGAAATATTTATGTAACCTATGTGAGGCCAAAACTCGAATATGCAGCCCCCTTTTGGAATCCGCACTTGATAAAGCACATAGCTAAGCTTGAAAAAGTTCAAAGACATGCCACGAAACTGGTGCCAGAAATACGCAATCTTGGTTATGATGAGAGGCTGAGGGAATTAGACTTGCCATCACTCGAAGCTAGAAGAGTAAGGGGGGATATGGTGACAGTCTTTAAATTCCTTCATGGTTATGATAGAGTGGATAGGGATCGATATTTCGATATGGCTGGCTCTAGAACTAGAGGTCATAGTTTGAAGCTTGGTAAGAAAACTTCTTTGCAGGATGTAAGGAAATACTTTTTCAGTGTAAGAGTAGTTGATAATTGGAATTCGCTAAGCGAGGAGGTAGTTAATGCTATCTCAATCCATAGTTTTAAGGACAGGTACGATAAGTATCGCTAAGTCTAAAATGGAACCGATGAGGAGACGGGAAGATACGAGCTTTGGGCTCTTTCCCGTAAACACAATTAGGTAATCACAAATATTACATTATTAATGTGATTATTATTATTATTATTATTATTATTATTATTATTATTATTATTATTATTATTATTATTATTATTATTATTATTGTGATGCACTAAGCTGATGATAGCCCAAAGTGCTTTTCATCTCTCTCACTCTCTCTTTCTCTTTTTTGAGGCAGTGGCTCTTGTCCAATGATGCCACAAATAAAAAATACTAAATCTGCTGCCCCAAAGTATGCCTGCTAAATCTAAAGTCCATTAAATAGAGGTTTTTAAAATTAAGGGTTGAATGTATTATTATTACTCTCACCTTTTTCTCAACATCAACCTGGTAGGTCTATATCAACCTGTCAGTCAGCATCAGCCTCTTATAGTCGGCATGATCATCATGTTGTCTAATATAGTACTTGTTGCAGGGAGGGTCCTCTGTCCTCAATTCTTTATCGATGTTCTCAGTCCATCGCTTTCACGATCTTTCTAATGGTCACTTACCCCCAGGGACTTCAGTTCAACCAATGCTTTAGTGCTCTATTTTCCACCATTCTCATGACATGCTTATGCCAACATAGTTGTGCCCTCTGCACAAAAATTTTAATCCCATCACATTTAAATCTTCCTAGATGTCTTCATTTCTCAACAAGTCCCTTCTGACTTGATACACAATATTCTCATCTTGGCAGCTTGTATTTTGCTCTTGGTTTTGGTTGTAAGAGTCCAGGTCTCACACCCTTAAATTAGTTTCATATATTATTTTCTGTACCTCTTATGGGCCACGTCTGTCTTTAAGTAGGAGGCAAAGGAGAATGAAGAGATCTGCGAAGAAATGAACAAGGAGTTTCAGTCAGTATTCACAACAGAAAATACCCCACCCCTCAGACTGCAGAGATAGGAGTTCATGGGCCAGTATTAGAGCATATCACCTTTTCAGCCAGAGGTATGCATAGCGTTGATGGAGTTAGATGTCCATAAAGATACAGGTCTTTGTGATATATCCCCTTACATACTTAAGAAATGTGCTAATCAAATCATATCTCATAAGTTGCTAGAATATGGAGAGATTCCCAGATGCTGGAAACAAGTGAACATTGTACCTGTCTTCAAAAAGGGAAGTAGGCTCTATACTGTAGTCCTATTTCCTTGACCAGCATATTTTGTAAGTTTATATAGAAACTACTAATAAAACACATGTCTCTTCACTTGGAACCTTCATTTTTTTGTCAGTTAGATTAATAGCTTCAGAGAAGGCAGATCTACAAGATAAAACTTACTAGAATTTTATAATGAGGTAAGCCAGATCTTAAAAGAAAGAGAGGGCTGGATAGATTTCATATTCTTAGATTTCTAGAATGTATTTGATACTGTCCCACATATGATAAGGAACTGCAATTAATGGCGAAAATAGAGAGTAATGTCTTAGAATGGATACAAACTTACTTAGAAGGAAGGGAACAGGGGGTTAAAGTAAGACACTTAGTGTCTCACTGGAGAAGGGTTGGTAGGGGGTTTCCATATGGTTCAGTTTTAGGGCCACATTTGTACCCTGTACAGTATATGTAAATCACCTACAGGAGTCTGTAAATTCATTTTTGTATATGTTTGCAGATGATGTAAAAATTGTGAAGAAAGTAGAAGACGAGAGCAATGGTAAAGAATTGCAGGAAGTCCTAAATAATTTGCATGAGTGGTCAGAAAAGTGTCTAATGAAATTCAATACTTCAAAATGTAAGGTAATGAGAATGGGTACAAGGGTGAGAAGACCCATCTTGGATACTCAATAACAGGAGCAGAAATTCTAGAGATGGAGAATTAGAGAGATCTATTGGTAAACATGCTGGCAAATTTGTCCCCGGAAATGTATATAAATGGTATAGTAAGATTTACATATGCTCTCTTAGCAAATGTTAGGGCAGTCTCCAGACACACGGACATGGAGATGCTCAGAAGTATTTATGTAACTTATGTGAGGCCAAAACTTGAATATGCAACACCCTTGACATCCACACTTGAAAAGGTATATAAATAAGCTGGAAAAAGTTCAAAGATGTGTTATGAAACTCGTGCCAATATGCCCAATCTCAGTTATGAGGAAAGGCTGAGGGAATTAGACTTACCACCATTCGAAGCTAAAGAATGAGAGGGATATGGTGACGATTTTAAAATTCCTTCATGGTTTTGACAGAGTGTGTAGGGATCTATTTCTTTGACATGTCTGGCTCTAGAATTAGAGGTCATAGTTTGAAAGCTTCCATCTTACCTCTTTAACTTTAATAAAAAAGTTATTTGACCTTGAATATTCCTCTGACATAGCTGTGGATATGTTTGGGATTTTCTTTAGCCTTCCAGGAAATATCCCTCTCATAATTCCTCTCTTGTTTTACTTAGGTAATCATTTCTTGCTCGTTTATAAGTCTGCCAGGCTTATATTTTTATTTTCCTCCACTGCTTATTCCAGCATTTGTCTCTCCACTCCTCTGCTCTCTTACACTCATTATTGAACCATTTCTCTCTGGCATGAATAACTCATATTTTGATGGATGATATGCAACAAGTAACTATCTCCTCATATTCCTCATGAATGATTTCGTACACCTCTTGTACATTTTTTTTTCGTTAAAGGTCATCCAGTCAATAACTGCAAAACAATAATTAATTTTGTTGTAAATTTCTTTTGGATTGCTCCTCTTCATGTTCTCAGTGCCCCTACTCTCAGGCAAACTATATTCGATGACATTCCATTAACAACACACACTGTGGTAACTTTTTCTAATTAGTTGCTCATACTCTATTTTCACAATATCAAACACATTATCTGTGAATGATATTGTGATGGCTCATTGTTGGTTCCAGTAAATGTTGATTTAGGAAATTTCCTTGTACACAATCTAGGAACCCTCCCCACTCTGTGGGTCAAGATTAGTTCAACCCAGCTCTCTATGATTAAAATCTTCCAGAAAAAAATCCTATACTTTCTCTTCCATGTGATATTAGCAACAGAGTTTATAAATTTAACAGTCCTTATATGACATTCCTCATAAACCTTTAGCCTTTATTGATTCCTTAGAGGGTTACATACAACAGCTACTATAATGTTCCCTGAACCAGTATTTAAGTGAGCAAAAAGAAAGTCCATAAACTCACTTTCTACTGCAAAGATATTTTCTTCAACTTGAAACCTTTCTCTTATAAGCAATGCTATCCCTCCATCAGTCCTCTCAGATTTTTCAACCCTTAATATTCTGAAGCCCTAAGGAAAAACTGTGACACTGTTTATGTCCTCACTTAACTTAGTCTCTGTAACTGCTTCTATATCTGCCATACTGTTGTGAATCCTATCCTTTAATTCTACTGCCTTACCAGCTACCCCATCGTCAATTGTGCACAAAAACCTTAATGAGGTTGCATCCCCTGATTTCTTAGCATTAGCTTCTTCATCACCCATTTGGCTGGAAAAATCCTGAAACAAACATTTGTCTTATTTTCTTCATTTTTCTCTCATTTAATCTTTCAGCTTCTTGCAACAAGCTTTTGAACCTTTCCAATTCTTCCTGTATTCTATATGGTCTAATGAACACTGTTCTGAATTCTTGAAGGTCTTTTAGGTTATTTGCCATTATCAACAAATCTTTTACATGTGTCTCCTCTCTCTCAAAGGTTACTTTCATGTATATATATATATATATATATATATATATATATATATATATATATATATATATATATATATATATATATATATATATATATATATATATATATATATATATATATATATATATATATATATATATATATATATATATATATATATATATATATATATATATATATATATATATATATATATATATATATATATATATATATATATATATATATATATATATATAAACCCAAATAAGCACATTACATATGTGAAAACATGAATTATTTTTTACCATCGACCGTGACTTGAACCTAGGACTTATAATTACTAAGTCAAGGTGCTACCAACCACACACCACAGAAGGTTAAAAGGAATCCAACCTTATAGCTTATATCTGCTATACTTAGGAATGAACGCATTCTATCTGAATGCCACGATGTTCATATTACAGATTCCCCAACCTTGCTCGTGGCTTCATTTTCGCATTTAATTTAATTCCCAATCTCATTCGGGCCATTAAATAACCAAATAAGCACATTATATATGTGAAAACATGAATCATTTTTTTTTACCCCGACCGGGACTTGAACCTAGGACTTATAATTACTAAGTCAAGGTGCTACCAACTACACACCAAAGAAGGTTAAAAGGAATCCAACCTTATAGCTTATATCTGCTATACTTAAGAATGAACGCAGTCTATCTGAATGCCACTATGTTCATATTACAGATTCCCCAACCTCACTCTTGGCTTCATTTTCGCATTTAATTCAATTCTCAATCTCATTCGGGCTATACAATAACCAAATAAGCACATTACATATGTGAAAATATGAATCATTTTTTACCCCGACCGGGACTTGAACCTAGGACCTATAATTACTAAGTCAAGGCGCTACCAACTACACACCACATAAGGTTAAAAGGAATCCAACCTTATAGGTTATATCTGCTATACTTAGGAATGAATGCATTCTATCTGAATGCCACGATGTTCATATTACAGATTCCCCAACCTCGCTCGTGGCTTCATTTTCGCATTTAATTCAATTCCCAATCTCATTCGGGCCATTAAATAACCAAATAAGCACATTACATATGTGAAAACATGAATCATTTTTTACCCCGACCAGGAATTGAACCTAGGACTTATAATTACTAAGTCAAGGCGCTACCAACTACACACCACAGAAGGTTAAAAGGAATCCAACCTTATAGCTTATATCTGCTATACTTACTTCACAGTCTTTGCATCATCTGCAAACATATTCATGAATGAATTTTCAGACTCTGGTAGGTCATTTACATATACAAGGAACAAAAGTGGCCTTAAAACTGAACCCTGTGGAACTCCACTACTAACTCTTCTTTCATAGGCTCTCTCTGCCTCTCCTCTTTTACCTAGGTACAGTGCTCCCTCATTTATCTCGGGGATTCGGTTCCGGGACCCGCTGCGATAGGTGAAATATCGCGAAGTAGGAGCACCATATTTATTATAGGTATTTTACATTTGTTTTTACCTTTACTGTATAAACCCTCCCAGCACTGTTAACAAACCATCCTTTACTTTATTAATAACAGCGCGTATGTGTAAATTTATATGGACGTTATATTATGAAGATTGACAAAAAGCATTAAGAACAAATAGCAAACAAACTTTCAATATAATATAATCAGGGAAATAGCGTGTTAAGAATATATATATTTCATTTAATTTTCCCATGTACAGTGCGATATATGTTTTCTTTGTAATGAATTGTATATGTTTTTTTCTCTCAGCTGACTTTATTTACGTTAAGATTTTGTGCAGCATGGTCGATAGATAGAATAATGTTTAGAACCAAGGAATATTAATAATACTATAATCTTGAAAATTAGATAAACCCCAAATAGGGTGACCATATAAATATTTTATGAGTAAGATATTGTACCTGAATAACCATCAGCTGATACGGAAGCGGCAAATGTTTTGGTTAGAGGTTCGTTCTCCCGCATCCTCCTCCTCTTCTACCACTTAATTCGATCAAATATTATGAAAAGAATTGAAACAAAGCATTAAGAACAAACAGCAAACATACTTTTGATATAATATTGCCAGGAAAATAGCGTGCAAGGGTGTATCAGCTTATACGGAAGCGCCAAAACGTTTGCAGATAGAGGTTCGTTTTCCCACATCCTCCTCCTCTTCTACTGCTTAATGCGATCGACTACTATGAAGAGAATTGAAAAAGAGCATTAAGAACAAACAGCAAACAAACTTTCGATAAGATGTTGTCAGGGAAATAGCATGCGAGGGTGTATCAGCTGATACGGAAGCTCCAAAATATTTGCAGATAGAGGTTTGTTCTCCCGCATCCTCCTCCTCTTCTACCGCTTAATGCGATCGAATATTATGAAGAGAATTGAAAAAAAGCATTAAGAACAAACAGCAAACAAACTTGCGATATAATATCATCAGGGGAATAGTGTGCGAGGGTATATCAGCTGATATGGAATTGGCAAAACGATTTCAGATAGAGGTTCGTTCTACTGCATCCTCCTCCTCTTCTACCGCTCAATGCAATTGAATATTATGAAGAGATTTGAAAAAAAGCATTAAGAACAAACA
This sequence comes from Halocaridina rubra, assembly GCA_037179515.1. NCBI lineage: Eukaryota > Metazoa > Arthropoda > Malacostraca > Decapoda > Atyidae > Halocaridina > Halocaridina rubra. The sequence goes on along the minus strand of JAXCGZ010020955.1, from coordinate 84,229 downwards.
GCAAGCAAACTTTCGATATAATATTGTCAGGGAAATAGCGTGTGAGGGTGTATCAGCTGATACGGAAGCGCCAAAACGTTTGCAGGTAGAGGTTTGTTCTCCCGCATCCTCCTCCTCTTCTACCGCTTAATGCAATCGAATATTATGAAAAGAATTGAAAAAAAGCATTAAGAACAAACAGCAAGCAAACTTTCGATATAGTATCGTCAAGGAAATAGTGTGTAGAGAATATATATATATATATATATATATATATAGTATTTCATTTGAATTTCCCATGTACAGTACGATATATATTTTCTTTGTAACGAATTTTATAGTTTTCTTTTTCTCTCAGCCGACTTTGTTTACGTTAAGATTTCGTGCAGCATGGTCGATATGTAAAGAAGATAGAATAATGTTTAGAACCAAGGAATATTAATAATACTATAATCCTGAAAATTAGATAAACCCCAAATAGGGTGAGTAAATAAATATTTTATGAGTAAGATATTGTGCCTGAATAGTGATAAGCATCAGCTGATACGGAAGCGGCAAAACTTTTTGGTTTGAGGTTCGTTCTCCCACATCCTCCTCCTCTTCTGCTTAATTCGATCGAATATTATGAAGAAAATTGAAAAAAAAGCATTAAGAACAAACAGCAAACAAACTTTTGATATAATATCGCCAGGAAAATAGCGTGCAAGGGTGTATCAGCTTATACGGAAGCGCCAAAACATTTGCATCCTCGGACTCAAAAATAGCATATACCCAGAAAATCTGCGATATAAAATAAACAGGTATCCAGTGGTAGGTTGGCTCATGAAACCAGTTACGCTGAATATTATCGGATATTCATTACACATCTTTTATAGTCCCTTGACAGGTCATTACACTCTCCATCTCTGTTTCTCTTTACTTTATGTATTCTGCACGACCATGCCCTATAAAGGCTGTTTTATTTTATTATTTTTTGGTATTATGTTTTTTCTCCTTCTATACCTTTTCCAGCATTTGCCTCTCCACTCCTTAGCTCTTTTACACACATTATCGAACCATTTCACAAATAGTTTGGTGACATGTATGCAGCAATCTACTGTCTTCCCATATTTATCACACAATATGTCGTACATTTCTTGTACAGATTTGTTGTAAAATAAGGTCCTCCAGTCAATAATTGCAAAAAGCTCATTCATTTTACATATACAGTGTTGCCTCACTTATCGCGGTAGTTCGGTTCCGGGACCCACCACGAACCAGGAAATCCGCGAAGTAGGATCCGCCTATATGTACATAGATATTTTAATATATTTTTATGTTTACACTGTATAAACCCTCCCTGCACTGTTAAAAAAACACCCTTTACATTATAAATAACAGCAAGCAACGTAAATTTTTATGAAAGTGATAGATAAAATTATGGTGAATGAGGTGATAATGACGTGACATACATTTCTACATGATAGGTAAACTTACCTTATTGCGGGGTGATACGAGCCTCTTCGCCGATTTATTAAAAGAAATGCTCGCTGTTTTCCTGATCTTTGCCTCGTCGTTTTTTATGTAACGCACAGTAGATTCATTGAGGCCAAAATAGCGGCCGACATCCACAAACTTTTTTCCTTCTTTCAACATATCTAAGAGTTTCACTTTATCTACAATGGTTAACATTTTCCTTTGCCGCTTAGGCTCACTACAAGAAGCCTTAGAAGATGAAGGATGCTTGGGAGGCATTGCAAAGGTTTTAATATGCGAGTAAAACAAATCACAAGCAAAACGTATTAGCAAGCACAACGAGAACGGCGCACATAGCTAAGCTTGAAAAAGTTCAAAGACATGCCACGAAACTGGTGCCAGAAATACGCAATCTCAGTTATGATGAGAGGCTGAGGGAATTAGACTTACCATCACTCGAAGCTAGAAGAGTGAGGGGGGATATGGTGACAGTCTTTAAATTCCTTCATGGTTATGATAGAGTGGATAGGGATCGATATTTTGATATGGCTGGCTCTAGAACTAGAGGTCATAGTTTGAAGCTTGGTAAGAAAACTTCTTTGCAGGATGTAAGGAAATACTTTTTCAGTGTAAGAGTAGTTGGTAATTGGAATTGGCTAAGCGAGGAGGTAGTTAATGCTATCTCTTTCCATAGTTTTAAGGACAGGTATGATAAGTATCACTAAGTATAAAATGGAAGCGATCAGGAGACGGGAAGATACGAGCTTTGGGCTCTTTCCCGTAAACACAATTAGGTAATCACAATTAGGTAATCACACGAGAGTTAGACTGAGCGAGTGAGGCGGCACATTGGAAATTGGAGGGAAAAGCAAACTGCAATGAAAAAGCCAATCAGACCCCATGATACAGAAAATATTGAAAAACAATTCTGTGATTCCTTGTCTCCCGACCTTTCAGCCAATAGCATTCCATGAACTATCTCACTTAGGTGAGAGCCTTTTTGTTTCCGAAACGTTGATAGCGGTAACGTATTTTACATGGTGAAATACTGTTGGTACTTTATGTTTTTTTATAATTTTTTACTGTTTTATTATTCTTAGGCTAGGAAATACTTGTTTTATCAATAAAATAATTAAAATTTAAATATTCACTAGGTCACTTGGGTGAGAGCCTTTTCGTTTTCCGAAACGTTGATAGCGGTATCGTATTTTACATGGTAAAAGTACTTTTAGTACTTTATATGTTTTTTTTTACTATTTTTTACTGTTTTATATTCTTAGGCCAGGAAATACTTGTTTTATCAATAAAATAATGAAAATTTTAATATTCACTAGGTCACGTAGGTGAGAGCCTTTGCGTTTTCCGAAACACTGATACCGGTATCGTATTTTTACGTGGTGCAGTACTGTTTACTATTTTTTGCTGTTTTATTATTTTTAGGCTAAGAAATACGTTTTTTTTTATCAATAAAATTATGAAACTACTGGAAATATAAATATATATGCTAGCTCACGTAGCTGTGACCCCAATACATTGTACGCTATCGGACACTGCTTTGCATGATGCAATACCCTGTACTGTGATTACCTAATTGTGATTACCTAATTGTGTTTACGGGAAAGAGCCCAAAGCTCGTATCTTCCCGTCTCCTCATCGGTTCCATTTTAGACTTAGTGATACTTATCATACCTGTCCTTAAAACTATGGATTGAGATAGCATTAACTACCTCCTCCCTTAGCGAATTCCAATTATCAACTACTCTTACACTGAAAAAGTATTTCCTTACATCCTGCAAAGAAGTTTTCTTACCAAGCTTCAAACTATGACCTCTAGTTCTAGAGCCAGCCATATCAAAATATCGATCCCTATCCACTCTATCATAACCATGGAGGAATTTAAAGACTGTCACCATATCCCCCCTCACTCTTCTAGCTTCGAGTGATGGTAAGTCTAATTCCCTCAGCCTCTCATCATAACTGAGATTGCGTATTTCTGGCACCAGTTTCGTGGCATGTCTTTGAACTTTTTCAAGCTTAGCTATGTGCTTTTTCAAGTGCGGATTCCAAAAGGTGGCTGCATATTCGAGTTTTGGCCTCACATAGGTTACATAAATATTTCTCAACATTTCCTTGTCCATGTGCCTGAAGGCTACCCTTACATTTGATAAGAATGCATATGCTGCCCTTACTATGCCATTTATATGTATTTCTGGAGACAAATCTGCCAGTATGTTTACTCCTAGATCTCTCTCATTTTCTGTCTCTTGAAGTTGTACTCCAGCCACCGAGTAGTCAAGCTTGGGCCTTCTTGCACTTGTACCCATTCTCATTACCTTACATTTTGAAGTATTGAATTTCATTAGCCACTTTTCTGACCACTCATGCAGATTATTTAGATCCTCCTGAAGTTCTCTACCATTGTTCTCGTTTTTTACTTTCTTCACAATCTTTGCATCATCTGCAAACATATTCATGAATGAATTTACAGACTCTGGTAGGTCATTTACATATACAAGGAACAAAAGTGGCCCTAAAACTGAACCCTGTGGAACTCCACTACTAACTCTTCTCCATTCAGACACTGAGTGTCTTACTCTAACCCTCTGTTCCCTTCCTTCTAAGTAAGTTTTTATCCATTCCAAAACATTTCCACCTATTCTAGCCATTGATTGCAGCTTCCTAATAAGTCTCCCATGTGGAACAGTGTCAAACGCTTTCTGGAAGTCTAGGAATATGCAGTCTGCCCAGCCCTCTCTTTCCTGTAAGATTTGGCTTACCTCATCATAAAATTCTAATAAGTTTGTTACTGTTGATCTACCTTCTCTGAAGCCATGTTGCCTCACTGACAAAAAGTTGAAGGATTCCAAGTGAAGAGAGATATGTTTCCTTAGTAGTTTCTCCATAACTTTGCAGACTATGCTGGTCAAGGAAACTGGTCTATAGTTCAGAGCCGTATCCCTCCTTCCCTTTTTGAAGATAGGTATCACATTTGCTTGTTTCCAGCATCTTGGAATCTCCCCCGACTCCAGTGACTACTTAAATATGATACTTAGTGCCACTGATATTGTGTTTGCACATTTTTTAAGCACATGAGGGGATATGTCATCAGGACCTGTAGCTTTATGAACATCTAAATCCATCAGCGCTTTGCATACCTCTGTGGCTGTAAGGTTGATGTTCTCTAATACCGGCCCTTGAGCTTCTGTCACTGCAATCTGAGGGGGTGGGGTATTTTCTACTGTAAATACTGACTGAAACTCCTTGTTCAATTCTTTGCACATCTCTTCATCCGTCTCAGTGATGCTTCCATCCGCTCTCTTTAGCCTTAAAACCTGTTCTTTTACCTTCAGTTTTCCTCTGATAAAGCTGTGGAAAAGCTTGGGATTTTCTTTAGCCTTCCTGGTGATGTCCCTCTCATAGTCTCTCTCTGCCTCTCTCCTTTTACTTAGGTAGTCATTTCTTGCTCTTTTGTAGGTTTGCCAGGCATTTATGTTTTTTCTCCTCCTATACCTTTTCCAGCATTTGTCTCTCCACTCCTTAGCTCTTTTACACCCATTATCGAACCATTTCTCTCTGGCATGAATTACACCTACTTTGGTGACAGGTATGCAACAATCTACTATCTTCCCATATTTCTCACAAAAGATGTCATACATTTCTTGTACAGATTTGTTGTAAAATAAGGTTCTCCAGTCAATAACTGCAAAAAGCTCATTCATTTTGATGTAATCTCCTTTCCGATAGTTCCTCCTCATGTCCTCAGTGCCTCTACTCTCAGGAAGAATATCTTCAATGATATACTCCATCAACAACGCACAGTGGTCACTCTTTCCAATTGGTGGTTCATACTCATTTTTTCCAATATCCAACACATTATCTGTGAACACTAGATCAAGTAGTGATGGCTCATCCCCACCCCTGGCCCTTGTTGGTTCCATTGCATGTTGGTGTAGGAAATTCCCTTGTACGCAATCTAGGAATCTTGCCCCGAATGAGTCCTCACCACTGTGTGGGTCAAGATTTATCCAATCTATCTCTTTATGATTAAAGTCTCCCATAATCAAAATCCTACATTTTTTTTCCCGTGCCATGTTAACAACTGAGCTTATGACTTCAATAGTACCTATATGACTTTCCTCATAAACTTCAAGCCTATTTTGGTTCCTTGGTGGGTTGTATACAACAGTTATTATAACGCTCTCTGACCCAGTATTTATGCGAGCAACAAGAAATTCCTTGAACTCACTTTCTATAGCCAAGCTTATTTCCTCGACTTGAATCCTTTCACTTATGAGCAGTGCTATCCCTCCACCAGTCCTCTCAGATCTTTCAACCCTCAGTATTCTGAAACCCTTAGGAAAAACTGTGACACTGTTTATATCCTCACTCAACTTAGTCTCTGTAATTGCTACTATATCTGCCTTACTGTTGTGAATCCTATCTTTTAATTCTACTGCCTTACCAGCTAATCCATCAGCATTTGTGTATAACAATCTTAATGAGGCCCCATCCCCTGATCTTCTGTCATTATCTTCTTTATCTCCCCTTTGTCTGGAAGAACTCTGAAATGAAAATTTTTCTTCTCTTCTTCATTTCTTTCATCATTTAACCTTCTTGTCTCTTGCAACAAGTTTTTTATCTTTCCCATCTCTTCCTGTGTTCTGTATTGTCTAATGAACACTTCTTTGAATTCTTGAAGGTCTTTTAGACTTTTTTTCTCAACAATATTTCCCTACATGTTTCCCCTCTCTCAAAGGTTACTTTTGTTGGTCTCGGCTTTCCTTCCCTCGAATATTTACCTAGTTGGTGTATGTTTACAATATCCTCAGGACCACATACTACTCCAAGCTTTCTTATCAGGTCTACAACCCTAGCTTTATTTTCTTCAAGTCTCCCCTGCCATGTTGGCTCCTGGGACTCGCTTATGCCTGAGATTACCACTGTCTTCTCCTTATCAAGTGCCTGTCTGATGAGTGGGTTTGCCCTTTCCATCACAACGTCTTTCATTTTTTTTATTACTGTCTCTCTATAGTCAACTGTTTGTATGTTTTCCAGTGCCACCACCTTTACAGCCTCTTTTACTGCCACATTCCCCTTTAGTGCATCAGCAAAGGAAGTTTTCATGGCATCATTTTCCATATTCAGCTCCTGGAACTCTTTTCTGAACTGTTCAATGTTTTCCTTAATCTGGACATTCCAAGCAGCAATCTCGTCTCTCTCAGAAGAGAGCAGTGAACTAACATCTAATTCCTTTAGGTTGTCATTCAGCTGTTTGTTTTTATTTTCTTGTTTAGAAAGTCTAGATTCTAGTTGACTCTTTTCCCCTTCCAGCTTCTTTATTCTTTTTTCTAGTTCCTTTCTCTCCTGCCCTTGTGCTTTATTTGCTTCCTCCAAAGATCTTATTTGCTCTCTGAGTGTATCATTCTCTTTCATTTCTCCATCCATATTCTGAATTTTATCATCAAGGCTTATAACCATTTCCTCTAAATTTTTGATTTTCTGTTTGAGTCTCCTAATGGCAACCCCTCCTACCGACCCATGGATGGGAGAGGTTTGGGACAGAGATGGCGTCATTTTTTGTTTTCCCTCTCACAGAATATAGAAAGAAGACGAGAAAGAGGAAAAAAAAAGAGAAAAACTTTTAATTAAGCTTCACACCGAATATTTATATCTCCATATAAGTGCTATTTAGTGACTCAGTTTATCTCTTTTCTGGTAACACACATCTTAAAACTTAAAAACTTGACCATGGTAATTTAAGGATAAAAAGAAAAAGAAAAAAAAATGCAACAAAACAAAAGTCAAACCTGAAGGAAAAATTCGAACCTGTGTCTGAGGTGGCACCCACCTGTTTCTGCTATATATTCTTCCTAACTGATAAACTCACTTGCTAATCAAGGTATGTTATCACAAGATTAGACTTTACATTTAACTCAATATATATACAAAATAAAAACAAGATAGTAAAAGAGAAAGCTAAAAGAAAAGCAAAAAAAAAAATGAAGAAAATAAGACATCTGTACTACTTGGCAACTTAACTCAGTACTGTTGACAGGTGGATATTTTTTTTTTTTTACTTATTCAATTATTTCGTGCATCAAACTAACTAACAAGTTAATATAAATGGGAAGGATACTGATTTTAACAATATATGGAACCACAGGATCAGGTAAAACTGTGATTACCTAATTGTGATTACCTAATTGTGTTTACGGGAAAGAGCCCAAAGCTCGTATCTTCCCGTCTCCTCATCGGTTCCATTTTAGACTTAGTGATACTTATCATACCTGTCCTTAAAACTATGGATTGAGATAGCATTAACTACCTCCTCGCTTAGCCAATTCCAATTATCAACTACTCTTACACTGAAAAAGTATTTCCTTACATCCTGCAAAGAAGTTTTCTTACCAAGCTTCAAACTATGACCTCTAGTTCTAGAGCCAGCCATATCAAAATATCGATCCCTATTCACTCTATCATAACCATGAAGGAATTTAGACTGTCACCATATCCCCCCTCACTCTTCTAGCTTCGAGTGATGGTAAGTCTAATTCCCTCAGCCTCTCATCATAACTGAGATTGCGTATTTCTGGCACCAGTTTCGTGGCATGTCTTTGAACTTTTTCAAGCTTAGCTATGTGCTTTTTCAAGTGCGGATTCCAAAAGGGGGCTGCATATTCGAGTTTTGGCCTCACATAGGTTACATAAATATTTCTCAACATTTCCTTGTCCATGTGCCTGAAGGCTACCCTTACATTTGATAAGAATGCATATGCTGCCCTTACTATGCCATTTATATGTATTTCTGGAGACAAATCTGCCAGTATGTTTACTCCTAGATCTCTCTCATTTTCTGTCTCTTGAAGTTGTACTCCAGCCACCGAGTAGGCAAGCTTGGGCCTTCTTGCACTTGTACCCATTCTCATTACCTTACATTTTGAAGTATTGAATTTCATTAGCCACTTTTCTGACCACTCATGCAGATTATTTAGATCCTCCTGAAGCTCTCTACCATTGTTCTCGTTTTTTACTTTCTTCACAATCTTTGCATCATCTGCAAACATATTCATGAATGAATTTACAGACTCTGGTAGGTCATTTACATATACAAGGAACAAAAGTGGCCCTAAAACTGAACCCTGTGGAACTCCACTACTAACTCTTCTCCATTCAGACACTGAGTGTCTTACTCTAACCCTCTGTTCCCTTCCTTCTAAGTAAGTTTTTATCCATTCCAAAACATTTCCACCTATTCTAGCCATTGATTGCAGCTTCCTAATAAGTCTCCCATGTGGAACAGTGTCAAACGCTTTCTGGAAGTCTAGGAATATGCAATCTGCCCAGCCCTCTCTTTCCTGTAAGATTTGGCTTACCTCATCATAAAATTCTAATAAGTTTGTTACTGTTGATCTACCTTCTCTGAAGCCATGTTGCCTCACTGACAAAAAGTTGAAGGATTCCAAGTGAAGAGAGATATGTTTCCTTAGTAGTTTCTCCATAACTTTGCAAACTATGCTGGTCAAGGAAACTGGTCTATAGTTCAGACCCGTATCCCTCCTTCCCTTTTTGAAGATAGGTATCACATTTGCTTGTTTCCAGCATCTTGGAATCTCCCCCGACTCCAGTGGCTCCTTAAATATGATACTTAGTGCCACTGATATTGTGTTTGCGCATTTTTTAAGCACATGAGGGAATATGTCATCAGGACCTGTAGCTTTATGAACATCTAAATCCATCAGCGCTTTGCATACCTCTGTGGCTGTAAGGTTGATGTTCTCTAATACCGGCCCTTGAGCTTCTATCACTGCAATCTGAGGGGGTGGGGTATTTTCTACTGTAAATACTGACTGAAACTCCTTGTTCAATTCTTTGCAGATCTCTTCATCCGTCTCAGTGATGCTTCCATCTGCTCTCTTTAGCCTTAAAACCTGTTCTTTTACCTTCAGTTTTCCTCTGATAAAGCTGAGGAAAAGCTTGGGATTTTCTTTAGCCTTCCTGGTGATGCCCCTCTCATAGTCTCTCTCTGCCTCTCTCCTTTTACTTAGGTAGTCATTTCTTGCTCTTTTGTAGGTTTGCCAGGCATTTATGTTTTTTCTCCTCCTATACCTTTTCCAGCATTTGTCTCTCCACTCCTTAGCTCTTTTACACCCATTATCGAACCATTTCTCTCTGGCATGAATTACACCTACTTTGGTGATAGGTATGCAGCAATCTACTATCTTCCCATATTTCTCACAAAAGATGTCATACATTTCTTGTACAGATTTGTTGTAAAATAAGGTTCTCCAGTCAATAACTGCAAAAAGCTCATTCATTTTGATGTAATCTCCTTTCGGATAGTTCCTCCTCATGTCCTCAGTGCCTCACTCTCAGGAAGAATATCTTCAATGATATACTCCATCAACAACACACAGTGGTCACTCTTTCCAATTGGTGGTTCATACTCAATTTTTTCAATATCCAACACATTATCTGTGAACACTAGATCAAGTAGTGATGGCTCATCCCCACCCCTGGCCCTTGTTGGTTCCATTACATGTTGGTGTAGGAAATTCTCTTGTACGCAATCTAGGAATCTTGCCCCGAATGAGTCCTCACCACTGTGTGGGTCAAGATTTATCCAATCTATCTCTTTATGATTAAAGTCTCCCATAATCAAAATCCTACATTTTTTTTCCCGTGCCATGTTAACAACTGAGTTTATGACTTCAATAGTACCTATATGACTTTCCTCATAAACTTCAATCCTATTTTGGTTCCTTGGTGGGTTGTATACAACAGTTATTATGATGCTCTCTGACCCAGTATTTATGCGAGCAACAAGAAATTCCTTGAACTCACTTTCTATAGCCAAGTTTATTTCTTCGTTTTACTGTGAGTTATACTGTACGTACGTATATCTAAATTTATGTTTTTTACTATTTTTTTACTGTTTTATTATTTGTAGGCTGGGAAATAATTTTTTTTATCAATTAAATAATGAAATTTTTTTTCAATAAAAAAAATGAAAATACTGAAAAAAAAGAATTCCAATATTTTAATATTTTTGCGTATACCCATAAAATAAAATAATTTATCCAAAAAAAAAACGCAATAGAGTGAGACCGCGAACCAAGAAGCGCGATACAGCGGGGTAACACTGTATATATATATATATATATATATATATATATATATATATATATATATATATATATATATATATATATATATATATATATATATATATATATATATATATATATATATATATATATATGTACACCTCACCCAACGTCGTTAATTGGTTCCAGGAGAGACGACTTAAGTCGAAAAACGACTTAAATCGAATTAGCTTGTCTCTAGGATAGCCTAGATATACAGATTTACTGTAGTAGTATTATAGTTGGGCAGGATATGCCTTTGCAACGGCTCCCAAGTCTTGGTTTTGCTTTGCTAAATTGTTTGTGCGGTTTTTATTATTTGATTTCTTTTTCTACAAATTCTTTTTATAAATTTTTTCCTTTCTCTGACGTCTTTTTCACTACAATATCTAAATAACAATATATTAGCAATTATTTCAATTTTCTTGTCTATATATGGTTGTGCTAAAAAACTATATTCTGTTCTTATTTGTGCATATGCTTCACAAAATAGTTGAGAATGTTCTAGGCTCTCTTCACAGTGTTCACATGTTGGGCAGGTAGTATCTTTATTTTTAAATTTATGTACAGCAAACAAATTAATGAACTCTATTATGCCGTTGGCAACAGGTTTAGCATGGGACGTGCATGGTGGCCAGTGTTACCAGATAAAGCGGATGTTTTTATTTTCAGATATATGGTACATTTTAAGATATATATTAATTACAAGATGGTAGTACTGTAATCTAAATAAAAATGTACTTCATCTTTAAGATACTTGAAATAACTTACCAGTTTATATGTATGTTCTTTATATTTATCATTTCTCTCATTTATGTATTCTGGCAACACTGATGGTGGCAGTGAGGACGAGGATGCATACATTTTGTCACACTTTCGTATCAGCTGATGCGCCCGCACATGCTATTTCCCTGACAATATTATATGAAAAATATGTTTGCTGTTTGTTCTTAATGCTTTTTGTCAATTTTCTTCATAATATCCCATTGCATTAAACTGTAGAAGAGGAGTAGGATGCGGGAGAACGAACCTCTATCGGCAAACGTTTTGCTACTTCCATATCAGCTGATGCACCCTCACACGCTATTTCCCTGATGATATTATATTAAAAATATGTATGGTGTTTGTTCTTAATGCTTTTATTCAATTTTCTTTATAATATCAGATTGCATTAAGCGGTAGAAGAGGAGTAGGATGCGGGAGAACGAACCTCTATCGGCAAACGTTTTGCTACTTCCGTATCAGCTGATACACCCTCACACGCTATTTCCCTGACAATATTATATTAAAAATAACTTTGCTGTTTGTTCTTAAAGCTTTTTTTCAATTTTCTTCAAAATATCCGATCATAGCCAGTTTATCGCCCACCATTATAGCATGACGCTTAGCACTTGCACTAGGGATTTTCTTAGGTGCCATGGGGCAAAATATAAGGTCACAAATGAATGAGAATGAGAGTAATCGATAAACAGATGTATACCATGCATAAACTAATCAATTCAAAACAATAGCGGTTTCGCAGGACTGACGAGTGACAACGCCTGACGGTAGATAGTGGAACTACTGTATGTATTTTAATAAGATTTTATATGCTTTTATTCTTATTTATTGCACAATAACATGATTTTATGTTGTTTTGTTTTTATTTATTGTACAGTAACATGATCTCATGTGCTTTTAATGGTTTTCTAGTGATATTATGATTCCAATATTTGTAGCAGACAGACGTAAAGTTGATTATAATGACGTAAATTTTTTTTTTTTTTTTTATTTTTCCTTATATTTTTTTTGTAAACCGACGTATAATCGAGAACAATTAACTCAAAACAACTTAAGCCGCGGTATACCTGTATGTATATATATATATATATATATATATATATATATATATATATATATATATATATATATATATATATATATATATATATATATATATATATATATATACCTTGTTCCTTTTATACGCGATTTTTTTATAAGCGAAATTGCAATAACGTCCCCAAAAAATAATAGTAAAAAACTCGGAATGCGCGAATAATGCCCTCGCCCCCCCCCCTTTTTTTTTTTTTTTTTTTTTTTTTTAACATTGTGACACCAGGATGGACCAAAAAATGATAAAATAAAACAGCCTTTATCAGGCTTTAAAGAGAAACAGATAGAGAGTGTAGTGACCTGTCAGATGTGAAGGGATTATAAAAGATGTGTAGTGAATATCCAGCTCTCTGCTGGGTTTTAATATACCTCTGCATTACTCTCATGATGTCTATTTCAAAAATTCTCCTTAGATATTTTTATTATTATTATTATTATTATTATTATTATTATTATTATTATTATTATTATTATTATTATTATTATTATTTTTGACAATAATTTTCTTTTGATGATGATTGTGGAGATTATTGTTATTATTATTATTATTATTATTATTACGAATTTGTAATTACACCATTATTTTTACAATAAATAATGTAGTTTTGGTTGAATGAACAAGAGTTACTTAAAGATGTCTATCTCTCTCTCTCTCTCTCTCTCTCTCTCTCTCTCTCTCTCTCTCTCTCTCTCCAACATTCCATTCTACCCAATAGGGTGGGTGTATATATAAAGTATAATGATGATGATCTTTTCTTATCGTAATCCTCTTTGTACTGGTGGAAGAAGCCTCCTCGGGCGCTTATTTACTATATTTAAAAAAAAATAAAATCAAATAATAACATAGTAAATAAGCGCCCGCGGAGGCTTCTTCCAACAGTACAAAGAGGATTACGATAAAAAAAAGATCATCATCATTATACTGTACATTATATAAACACCCACCCTACCTCTGTCATATGTCTATCTAATCTACATTTGAAGGTGTCTAAGTAATACAATTCTGAATCTGAATTCCAGATCAAAACTTAGCACGAGGGTCTGCCCCTCTCTTTTTTCTCTCTTAATTTATTTAATTTTCTTGCTTTTCCCTCCAATTCCCTTATATCCTTAATCCCCTCCCCTTTTTTACCCTCCTATCCTATCCCATCCTAAAAAAAAAAAAAAAAAAAAAAAAAAGGTATTGGCATTTATTATCCTACTAGGAATACTCTACGGTATTACCAAGCCAATTTTCACCAATTTCCCTTCTGAACCTAAATTTATCAAGACTAAATCCATTACCCATTACGAGTTCTGGTTTGATCATGAATTTTTAAAACTTTATTAATATCACCCTTGTTAATCCCTTTTAACCATTTATACAAGCAAATAAAGCACAAGGGCAGGAGAGAAAGGAACTAGAAAGAAGAATAAAGAAGCTGGAAGGGGAAAAGAGTCAACTAGAATCTAGACTTTCTAAACAAGAAGACAAAAACAAACAGCTGAATGACAACCTAAAGGAATTAGATGTTAGTTCACTGCTCTCTTCTGAGAGAGACGAGATTGCTGCTTGGAATGTCCAGATTAAGGAAAACATTGAACAGTTCAGAAAAGAGTTCCAGGAGCTGAATATGGAAAATGATGCCATGAAAACTTCCTTTGCTGATGCACTAAAGGGGAATGTGGCAGTAAAAGAGGCTGTAGAGGTGGTGGCACTGGAAAACATACAAACAGTTGACTATAAAGAGACAGTAATCGAAAAAATGAAAGACGTTGTGATGGAAAGGGCAAACCCACTCATCAGACAGGCACTTGATAAGGAGAAGACAGTGGTAATCTCAGGCATAAGCGAGTCCCAGGAGCCAACATGGCAGGGGAGACTTGAAGAAAATAAAGCTAGGGTTGTAGACCTGATAAGAAAGCTTGGAGTAGTATGTGGTCCTGAGGATATTGTAAACATACACCAACTAGGTAAATATTCGAGGGAAGGAAAGCCGAGACCAACAAAAGTAACCTTTGAGAGAGGGGAAACATGTAGGGAAATATTGTTGAGAAAAAAAAAGTCTAAAAGACCTTCAAGAATTCAAAGAAGTGTTCATTAGACAATACAGAACACAGGAAGAGATGGGAAAGATCAAAAACTTGTTGCAAGAGGCAAGAAGGTTAAATGATGAAAGAAATGAAGAAGAGAAGAAAAATTTTCATTACAGAGTTCTTCCAGACAAAGGGGAGATAAAGAAGATAATGACAGAAGATCAGGGGATGGGGCCTCATTAAGATTGTTATACACAAATGCTGATGGATTAGCTGGTAAGGCAGTAGAATTAAAAGATAGGATTCACAACAGTAAGGCAGATATAGTAGCAATTACAGAGACTAAGTTGAGTGAGAACATAAACAGTGTCACAGTTTTTCCTAAGGGTTTCAGAATACTAAGGGTTGAAAGATCTGAGAGGACTGGTGGAGGGATAGCACTGCTCATAAGTGAAAGGATTCAAGTCGAAGAAATAAATTTGGCTATAGAAAGTGAGTTCAAGGAATTTCTTGTTGCTCGCATAAATACTGGGTCAGAGAGCATTATAATAACTGTTGTATATAACCCACCAAGGAACCAAAATGGGCTTGAAGTTTATGAGGAAAGTCATATAGGTACTATTGAAGTCATAAACTCAGTTGTTAACATGGCACGGGAAAAAAAATGTAGGATTTTGATTATGGGAGACTTTAATCATAAAGAGATAGATTGGATAAATCTTGACCCACACAGTGGTGAGGACTCATTTGGGGCAAGATTCCTAGATTGCGTACAAGGGAATTTCCTACACCAACATGTAATGGAACCAACAAGGGCCAGGGGTGGGGATGAGCCATCACTACTTGATTTAGTGTTCACAGATAATGTGTTGGATATTGAAAAAATTGAGTATGAACCACCAATTGGAAAGAGTGACCACTGTGTGTTGTTGATGGAGTATATCATTGAAGATATTCTTCCTGAGAGTAGAGGTACTGAGGACATGAGGAGGAACTATCGGAAAGGAGATTACATCAAAATGAATGAGCTTTTTGCAGTTATTGACTGGAGAACCTTATTTTACAACAAATCTGTACAAGAAATGTATGACATCTTTTGTGAGAAATATGGGAAGATAGTAGATTGCTGCATACCTGTCACCAAAGTAGGTGTAATTCATGCCAGAGAGAAATGGTTCGATAATGGGTGTAAAAGAGCTAAGGAGTGGAGAGACAAATGCTGGAAAAGGTATAGGAGGAGAAAAAACATAAATGCCTGGCAAACCTACAAAAGAGCAAGAAATGACTACCTAAGTAAAAGGAGAGAGGCAGAGAGAGACTATGAGAGGGACATCACCAGGAAGGCTAAAGAAAATCCCAAGCTTTTCCACACCTTTATCAGAGGAAAACTGAAGGTAAAAGAACAGGTTTTAAGGCTAAAGAGAGCGGATGGAAGCATCACTGAGACGGATGAAGAGATCTGCAAAGAATTGAACAAGGAGTTTCAGTCAGTATTTACAGTAGAAAATACCCCACCCCCTCAGATTGCAGTGATAGAAGCTCAAGGGCCGGTATTAGAGAACATCAACCTTACAGCCACAGATGTATGCAAAGCGCTGAAGGATTTAAATGTTCATAAAGCTACAGGTCCCGATGACATATCCCCTCATGTGCTTAAAAAATGCGCAAACACAATATCAGTGGTACTAAGTACCATATTTAAGGAGTCACTGGAGTCGGGGGAGATTCCAAGATGCTGGAAACAAGCAAATGTGATACCTATCTTCAAAAAGGGAAGGAGGGATACGGCTCTGAACAATAGACCAGTTTCCTTGACCAGCATAGTTTGCAAAGTTATGGAGAAACTTCTAAGGAAACATATCTCTCTTCACTTGGAATAGTTCAACTTTTTGTCAGTGAGGCAACATGGCTTCAGAGAAGGTAGATCAACAGTAACAAACTTATTAGAATTTTATGATGAGGTAAGCCAAATCTTACAGGAAAGAGAGGGCTGGGCAGATTGCATATTCCTAGACTTCCAGAAAGCGTTTGACACTGTTCCACATGGGAGACTTATTAGGAAGCTGCAAGCAATGGCTAGAATAGGTGGAAATGTTTTGGAATGGATAAAAACTTACTTAGAAGGAAGGGAACAGAGGGTTAGAGTAAGACACTCAGTGTCTGAATGGAGAAGAGTTAGTAGTGGAGTTCCACAGGGTTCAGTTTTAGGGCCACTTTTGTTCCTTGTATATGTAAATGACCTACCAGAGTCTGTAAATTCATTCATGAATATGTTTGCAGATGATGCAAAGATTGTGAAGAAAGTAAAAAACGAGAACAATGGTAGAGAACTTCAGGAGGATCTAAATAATCTGCATGAGTGGTCAGAAAAGTGGCTAATGAAATTCAATACTTCAAAATGTAAGGTAATGAGAATGGGTACAAGTGCAAGAAGGCCCAAGCTTGCCTACTCGGTGGCTGGAGTACAGCTTCAAGAGACAGAAAATGAGAGAGATCTAAGAGTAAACATACTGGCAGATTTGTCTCCAGAAATACATATAAATGGCATAGTAAGGGCAGCATATGCATTCTTATCAAATGTAAGGGTAGCCTTCAGGCACATGGACAAGGAAATGTTGAGAAATATTTATGTAACCTATGTGAGGCCAAAACTCGAATATGCAGCCCCCTTTTGGAATCCACACTTGAAAAAGCACATAGCTAAGCTTGAAAAAGTTCAAAGACATGCCACGAAACTGGTGCCAGAAATACGCAATCTCAGTTATGATGAGAGGCTGAGGTAATTAGACTTACCATCACTCAAAGCTAGAAGAGTGAGGGGGGATATGGTGACAGTCTTTAAATTCCTTCATGGTTATGATAGAGTGGATAGGGATCGATATTTTGATATGGCTGGCTCTAGAACTAGAGGTCATAGTTTGAAGCTTCGTAAGAAAACTTCTTCGCAGGATGTAAGGAAATACTTTTTCAGTGTAAGTAAGTTGAAAATTGGAATTGGCTAAGCGAGGAGGTAGTTAATGCTATCTCAATCCATAGTTTTAAGGACAGGTATGATAAGTATCACTAAGTATAAAATGGAACCGATGAGGAGACGGGAAGATACGAGCTTTGGGCTCTTTCCCGTAAACACAATTAGGTAATCACAATTAGGTAATCACACCTCAATCATATCCCCCCTAACTCTGTGCCTCTCTTGAGAATGTAGATTAATTTTTTTTTAATCTGTCATATGGTAGATTTAGGCATTGAATAATTAATGGGTTTCTTTTTTTTTTTTTTTGTCTTGCTTTGGTTATTTATAATTCTTATTCTATCTTTGTATACATTTGCAGATAAAGGTTCGTTCTCCTGCATCCTCCTCCTCTTCTACCACATAAGTTACTTGCTCACTGCCACCATGCATGTCCCAGTGTACTGTATAACTGTTGCCCACTGCATAATAGAGTAAAGTATAGTAATGTATGTTAATTTCTAGCTGTAAAGTGAATAAGAATATCTTTTGTATACTCTTAAAAATAGATACCGTGCTTTCTGCTTTGCTGTGTAGTAATAAAATATGTTTTTTACTTACCTTATATCTTTGGCATGGTGTGTCTATGTAAGGTTTGGAACGTATCTATGCCCTTTATCATTTTTTCCTATGGAAAATAACTCGTTTTTTCACGCGATTTTCCATTTACCCGACACTTCTGAGAACCTATCTAGACATTATTCTGAGAACTAGGTGTATATATATATGGAACAGAATAATAATATATATATATATATATATATATATATATATATATATATATATATATATATATATATATATATATATATATATATATATATATATATATATATATATATATATATATATATATATATATATATATATATATATATATATATATATATATATATATATATATATATATATATATATATATATACGGAACAGAATAAAAGTTTTTTTCTTATGTTTGAAGAGTAGATTATCAGGACACAGTAGTTAACGTGACTGCCAATCAACAAATTCATTAAAAGATACATGAATATCTGTCACTTTAACTCTCAATATTTTCTACTTTCAGGGAGCTCTGACTGCAGTTCTGAATACATTGGTGTATGTCTATACATACGAAATGTGTGGGCAACAGCTTCGAGGATTATTCCTGGGGATTTTGGAGATATGGGCAACATTGGGTTTTCTATTAACTTACCTTACAGGATGTTTTTTGTCTTGGTATACTATTGCTTGGTTTTTACCTCTTGTAACATTAATGCCTGGTTTTATAGGACTCTGTGCATCCCTTGAATCTCCTTTATGGTTGGCTAGAAAGGGGAGGGAAGAAGAAGCAGAGGCAGTGTTAAAGTTAGTTCGATGCACAACAGAAGAAATACGAGAAGACCTACAAACAGCACATATTACTCTTAGAGATAAACCATCTTGTATGAGTTCACTTCAGGATGCAGCTAAAAAGCCCAACTTTTTAGCCATAACAGCTTCATGTCTAATCCTTATCATGAAGGAGTTAGGAGGATTTGCTGTGTTAAGCATCTATATTGTATATATATTTGATCAAGCAGGAGTAGGAATGGATTCTAATTGGAGCTCTGTTGTGGTAGGCTTTGCACGCCTTACTTGCAATTGTTTTGCCTCCTTCTTGTTACATAGGTGGTCAAGAAAATATATCTTAGTTGTTGGTAACATATTTACTGGCATAGCTTGTGCATTAATAGGCATATTTTTCTTTCTACAATACAAAGAAGAGAACATTTCCCACATTAGTTGGTTGCCATTAGCTGGTCTGGTTATGCATATGATTGCATATGCAGGTGGTGTAGGTCCTTGCACTTGGGTTGTGGCAGCTGAGGTTCTCCCAGGACCTGTCCGGTCACTGGGTTTTGGTATTGCATCTGCAGCCTATGCCATGGCATCTTTCCTTGTTTCAAAGACTTTCATTGATCTAAAAGGCATCATAGGTCTCCATGGAGTCTTTTGGGTTTTCACTGGGGGTTCTGTCTGTTACATTCTTTTAGTTCTTCTATATATTCCAGAAACTTATGGCTGTTCTATGAAAGATATTGAAGATTACTGGAAGAACTTGAAGAAAAAGAGTAAGGGAGTTCATGTGTAAGATCTTGTAATAAACAAAACAATCTCACCTATATTGCTTGTGTTATTTTAAATATGCACTGAAATTAGGAAAGAAAGCCCGTATGACGTTTAATATTGTGGTCAGCTGTGTTGCAATCTAAACTACTTCTTCAGCTAGGCTGTGGCTCATCTGCCAATATAAAGGCTGATAGAAGTCCTGAAATATTTTAATATTCACACCACAGCATAATGTTAACATTTCTAGCCAGAATACTATCACAATAATGGTAAGGGTGCAAGAGTAAACAAGAAAACCAACAATAATGCTAGGCTCATATCTGAAGCATATTCACATCTGTTGGCATTTGATAGTTTCTTATGCAATTCATTTAATTTGCTCAGGCAACTAACATTCCCATCAATTTAAATGTTACTTCAGTAATAGATATCCATAATAAAACTTATACAATGCACCACACCCAGTTCGAAAAAACATGAATTCTGCTGAAAACCACCATTAAATAAGCAGCAGTAAACTTTCCAGTAAAAATGGCGAGAAATATATATTTCTAAAGACCCATTGTTCCATACTTTGAGGAAGATGGGTGAGGAGAATGCCATTAAAAATCGTGAGAAAAGTGGAGGTTTTATTACTCAAACTTAGATGTTCGACATGGCGTGTTCTACCTGGGTAAACACAACAAAACAATAGCGCAATGCAAAGCGCACGAATTAATCAGCACAAAAGTTATACATAACATTCCTCCCTCCAAGAAAAAACATACAAAACTTATCAAAAATGGATCAGAAAAATATCAACATACAACAATCATTATACAGAAATATCAATATATTATGGCAACAAAAGACATTACAAATTTAATTTTTCTGGTGGCTTAATAATTCTCTTTGATCTCCGTAATACTGGAGATGGTGATACAATCTGTTTATCATTCACACCACACCTTTCAGTTTCTGAGACTGTGTTTTCAGACTCAATATAATTACTATCAGGTTGAACTGAAACATCACACTTTTGTGAAGATAC
The DNA here is from genome assembly GCA_037179515.1 of Halocaridina rubra. Classification (NCBI taxonomy): domain Eukaryota; kingdom Metazoa; phylum Arthropoda; class Malacostraca; order Decapoda; family Atyidae; genus Halocaridina; species Halocaridina rubra. The sequence goes on along the minus strand of JAXCGZ010020955.1, from coordinate 63,630 downwards.
TTCAACATCATTAGTGGAACTAGAGGCATAGGAATAATTACTTACATTCGAAGAAACTAAGGGCATTGGAGACTCTCTAGGTGTCTTAATACAAGTACCAGTAAATCTAGGAATAAGCTGATCATGATGCCTCTTCCATGATATATTACCAAAATCATGAACTTGCACCATATAATTTCTTACACCAAGCACTTCAATAATTTTACCTTCAACCCAAGTCTCTCCCTTCCCAAAATTTTTAGCAAAAACTGCATCACCAACATTGTACATATTTGTCCCTTCAGAGAAAACTTTCTTTGACAATTTTTCCAGGTCTCTGTCTTTGTTAGGGGAACATTTTACAGATACTAAAGTTGTTTTAAAACATCTTCCAAATAGTAACTCTGCTGGTGATTTACCTATACCACTATGCATACTCTTTCTATAATTGTACAAAAATCTACAGATTCTAGTATTCAATGATCCACTGTTGAATTTATTTAAGCCCTCTTTTAAAGTTTGAACTGCTCTTTCCGCCAACCCATTAGATGATGGATTGTATGGGGCAGGAGTTAAATGTTGAATACCATTTTTCTTATAAAAAGCTTTAATCTCCTCGGACACAAAATATGGAGCATTATCTGAGACAACAATGTCTGGAATACCAAAATTAGAAAATGTTTTTCTAAGCAATTCCATGGTAACACTTGAAGTCATTGAACTAGTAACTTGAACATCTAGAAACTTAGAATATGCATCTACAATTACAAGAAAATATTTGTTATCTATGGGTCCAGCATAGTCAATGTGAAGTCTTGACCATGCCTTATCAGGGGTAGACCATGACAACACAGGAGCTTGGTTTGGTTGAAAATTTTTAAAACAAACTGGACAATTCTTTGTAATTTCAGAAATATCTTGGTCAATTTTAGGCCACCAAACCCAATTCCTAGCTTCTGCTTTCATCACATTTATCCCATTATGACCACTATGTAAGTGCTCAAGTATTTTACATCTTAAGCTGGTAGGTATTACAATTCTGTTTCTGTACAAAATTACATTGTCATATAAACTAAGATCAGACTTAACAGAACTATATTCATGTAATCTCAAATCATTTGTAGACCAACCAAATCTTATATTATGCATGAGTTGACCCAAAACCTCATCTTTCTGAGTACAATTTCTGATTTTTGAAAAAGAAATATCTTCAAAATCTAAAGCTTCAACTAACTTAATGTATTCATTTGGAGACATGGCTTTATGATCATCATCAATAGGCAACCTGCTAAGGGCATCAGCCACAACATTTTCTTTACCCACTTTGTAAGTAAGCTCAAAATCATATTGAGAGAGAAACAGTGCCCAGGCTGAATACGAGCATTGGCATTAGTAGGAATATGACGCCCTTTGCCAAATAAACCTAAGAGTGGTTTATGGTCGGCCCTTGCTTCAAATTGTCTTCCAAGTAAAAAATATCTAAAGCGATTCAACCCAAAAACTAAGGCAAGCCCTTCTCGGTCAATATGAGCATAGTTCTGTTCAGAAAAACTCCACTCCTGTAAGTCTGTCTCCACTGCAAGGGTGGAGTATTCCAATATAGGAAGTAAGGGGTGGCTATAATGGAGCACCTGTGTTGCTGCAGCCTCGGAGGTTCTGTTGATGCTGGGGGCATCTATAGGGGTTGCTGGGAGCGCCAGCGCAGGATCCCTGTGGGCCTCCGGGTCCTCACAATAAAGCTTCAGCTGGTTAATGTGGTATTTCCGGTTAATGCCATCAACATTTAGCACATAATTGTCAGGGGTCACCCGGTGTACCACAGTGTATGGTCCTTTCCAGCGTAGCATTAGCTTGCGGGTATCTGTTGGAAGAAGTAACAGAGCTCGATCTCCGGGTGTCAGGGCACGACGCCGCGCACGCTTGTCGAAGAGGAGCTTGGCAGTCTGCTGGTGACCCTTAATGGCTAATTGTTCAGTTTTCCAAGCCTTTTTGAGGTGAGACGAAAACCTCAAAATATACTCATGGACGTCTCTATCGTCATCTTTGATGGTAGGTGAATCCCAACATTCTGCCAAGAAGTCTACTGGGCCTCTGACCTTATGACCAATCAGCTCGAAAGGCGAGTATCCAGTAGTGTCGTGGGGCGTGTCTCTGAAGGAGAAAAGTGCAGCAGGGACGTACTTGTCCCACTGCCTAGTAATATCTATCACTAGCTTGCGCAAACATCGCTTCAATATCCCGTTATAGCGTTCGCATGCTCCATTTGATTGGGCATGATAGACACTCGTATGAATGTGCTTCATTTCTAAAAGGTTACATAAAGCCTCAAAGTGCCTACTTGTAAACTGACTTCCATTGTCAGAAGTGACCTGCTCAGGAAAGCCAACCCTGGAGCACATTTCAAATAGGGCATGAGCGACTGCTTCAGTTGTGATAGAAGACAGTGGCACTGCATCTGGTTACCTTGTTGCCAGGTCAGCATATACCAGGAGGAATTGTTTCCCCGTGGACAAAGTTGGATTAATAGGACCTAGTATGTCAATAGTGACATTGGAAATTGGCTCCATTGAGAGCTTAGTTATCCCCATGGGAACTTTCGGTACCGGTGCCGTTGAGGTGCATTGACAGACAGGGCAGGAGCCTACATATCTGTCTACCTCGGTGTACATGTTTGGCCATGCGAAAGCCTTCTGAAGGACGTGCCGAGTCTTTGCTTTGCCTCTGTGTCCACTCAGAGGCAAATGGTGTGCCACATACATAGCCTGGCAGCGCAACGAAGCGGGCACCACCAACTGTTTAAAGGTGTGGCCATCTTTAGTCACATGCCTACGAAGTACTCCATCTTCAAGGGCGTAAGTGATCTGGCCTCCTCTCACCGTGAAGGTCCTTCCCTCGGTGGCCTGCTGCATCCAGCGTTTGAGGCTGGGGCAGTCTTGCTGCAATTTGGCAAAGTCTGGACGGGACTTCAATGGCTCTAGAGGTGCATCATCTGGTAAAGGAGGGGGAAACTCTCCGCGTTCCACATTACGTGTACTGACTGCAGCAGACTCAACGGAGTCAGTCGGAGAATCGTCCATATTCTTGGCATCGATGCCAGGAGTTGCTGCTGAAATGGCTTCATGTGACTTCCCCCGAGGGAAGTTATAACGAGAAATGTCCTTATGGTATAGGTCGGCCTGGAAAGTAGGAACTAGGTTCAGTGCACGACCCATCAAGACAGGGTACATAAGCCCAATCATTGCCACAGCTGGGGCTTTTCCCTTGTAGTATTTGCAATCCAGGTTAATGACACAGCAGCGTCGTATTTGGGGTGTTCCTTCAGCAACCCGCACCCAAACGACTTTGCTGGTAAAATCTTCATCCCTGACGAATCTCTCGTCAACAAGTATGCCATTGGCCCCAGTGTCAAGGGCTATCTCAGCTTCCACACCATTTATGGTTTCTAGGCATTTTGGGATCATTTCCAGATCATCATGTTCGATGAATTCCACATTGGCAAGTTTGTGTGGTGGTTCCTTGGCATTATCCTCATTGGCCCTTTCTGGCCCTGTTTCCACAACATGGGCTGAGTGAGTGGCCAGACGGCAATGTGGGCCGCCGCTGTGTGAGGGAGCGTGGTGGCTCTTAGAGATTGACTGAACACCCTGGGAAGGTGGAGCAGAGTAATGGCCTTTGCCTCTTAACTGCTGAGGCTTAGGTCTTACCGGGTCATCCTTCTTGAGTGTGGGTGCATGGCCGTAATAAGGCTTAGGAGTGTGAGGAGGATGAGCTGGACGATTGAAGTTCTGCAAGGGGCTCTTGTGCTTCCCGTTCCTGTAATCTCTATTTCCGGATAAAGGACTACTGTCTGGGATTCCCGCTCGAAACCGAGCAAGCGCAAGCTCATGTTCATGTTGTGCTTGTGCCTCCTTACGTTGTGCTTGTGCCTCCTTACGTTGTGCTTGTGCCTCATCACTTGCTCTCTTCTCCAGCTTATCTCGGCGCTCAACCATCTTCTCATGAGCCCATTCGAAGAGCTTCTGTCTTGGGGAAAAACCATATCTCTCACCCCTAGCAATCAGCATGTCTAGGTAATGCTCCTCATCGAATGTTTTGATGGTTTCCATGTTTGTTTCCTGAACAGTCAATAACGAAGTGCCAAAACAACCACACAACAAAACAAATCTCTACAATACAGTAGTAGAAAAAAAATGAAAGAACCACACAACACCAAGGAGAGAAAAAAAAGATTCAACACCACAGTTCAAACTTAAACGTAAAAGTGATCTCAAAATCTCACCATAAAAGTGACTCAAAATACAATCAAGTGCAACAGCAGCAAAATGTTGCAAAACAGTGTATGAAACACTGGTAATACAGAATGGCAGTCGTGCCTGCTTAACAGCAATATGTGGCAGTACCTGTGGTTATGGTGCAAATGAAAGGAATGAGCAACACAATCAAGTGCAACAGCAACAAAATGTTGCAAAACAGTGTATGAAACACTGGTAATACAGAATGGCAGTCGTGCCTGCTTAACAGCAATACGTGGCAGTACCTGCAGTTATGGTGCAAATGAAAGGAATGAGCAACACAATCAAGTGCAACATACAGCAACAATATGTTGCAAAACAGTGTATGAAACACTGGTAATACAGAATGGCAGTCGTGCCTGCTTAACAGCAATACGTGGCAGTACCTGCAGTTATGGTGCAAATGAAAGGAATGAGTAACAACGAATTTTACCGACTAGCACCCAGTGCCTGAGAGTACAATCAAGTACAGTATAGCGGTCGTGCCTGCGTATGAGCGCATATATGGCAGTACCCACAAATAAAATGTCGTAAGTAATACGGACAAGTACAGTATTGCGGTCGTGCCTGCGTATGAGCGCGTATATGGCAGTACCCACAAATAAAATGTCGTAAGTGATACGAACAAGTACAGTATCGCGGTCGTGCCTGCGCATGAGCGCGTATATGGCAGTACCCACAAATAAAATGTCGTAAGTAATACGAACAAGTACAGTATCGCGGTCGTGCCTGCGTATGAGCGCGTATATGGCAGTACCCACAAATAAAATGTCGTAAGTGATACGAACAAGTACAGTATCGCGGTCGTGCCTGCGTATGAGCGCGTATATGGCAGTACCCACAAATAAAATGTCGTAAGTAAAATTCTGGAGTGTTACCAAAAGGGCACAGATCCTATGCAAAATACACCAACGATAAGCTAACAGCTTACTAGGCAGCCAGATTACACATTTCTACTAGTAATGAGAAAATTTATTTTCAAGTGACAACTCGGACACATGAAAGGCTTAGCCTAGGCTCGATAAATGACACCAAAGTATTTCTTCCAATCTATGAGCAGTCAATGCTTGAATATAAAACACAATTATAAGCAAAAATACTTAATATGCTTTCTCCCAATTCCTAACAAGTATCACCCTTTAACGGATATATAAAACACGAATGCTTTAAAACTCAATCTTATCACGCAAATAAATGAAATTTTATATAACACGTCTTCTCGTCATGCAAAATTTCTAAAGTCTATTACCACATAATCTCATGTAGATTTCCTGATAGATTGTTTACCACATGGGAAACAAGAAAATATTAGTTACCATAATTAATATTGAAAATAAAGAAAAATTTCTTATCCGCAACGTTTCTAGCGCGAAAATTTTCGTGTGCAGCCTAAGATTCATTCATTTCAATAATCGAGCCAATGGTAATCGGGTTTCATGTGCAATGTTAAAAAGCAAAATAAAAATAAATTTATAAAATCAGTCTGTCTGTTCGGGTCCCTGTTCGGGCGCCAAATCTGTGGGGGTTTAAGATGCTAGAGTGTTGTTAAGATTCTGTTTTACTAAGGGGACTCAAAGTACCGAGCTCGGTTAAGAGCTCACAAACAGACAGGACAGATATTTGTACTTGAACACCCCATGTCTAATACCATTAGTCGGTTAAATGAAACTCAGAATTCAACTTTCTTTTAATTTTGGAAATGCAATGACATTAAAAGAATTGAATTAAATTTCTCAAATTATATTTTATGAAATGCTGCCTCGAATCCCGGAGGAGGTGAGTATGATTTCGTTTCCCGGCACCACGGACGTATGCCAAGACTTTGGCCTCAACTCGATGATTACCTCTGTCACACAGGCAGAGTAGAATACAGGACACTGCAATTTCAGAAACAGAAATGACACACTGTTTATAATGGGAAACTGAAAGCATGAGCACACATATAATGAGTTTCCAATGTCATTCTACTGGATGAATATATATAGGTTATTCACAGCTAACCAGAAATATTTATGCTACCATAATAGCATACAAAACATTAATTCTTTACTGGTTTTAAAGAAAACAATATATTCACAATAAATGAAGAATAAGCAAGACAAATACAGTACTGTATGTATTCCTTAAATTGTGGGCAACCACAAAAGTTGCAATGCTTATTACTGATTAACAATTAATATGGTAACACTCTATTTAGGATAAAGGAAGAATCTACGAGATAAATACAGTATTCATTCACTTTTAGTTATCAAGAACTTTGCAATGAAAAAAAAAGGGTGCAAAACCACCTTTTGAGGTATTTGCAACTTATAACTCAAAACACTTTATCCCCAACATATGAAGAATTAGCAAGATAAATACGGTATGCATTCATTAAATTGTGGTTAACAAGAAATATTTGCAAAGCCAACTGGGAAAAATTACCTTTTAAATATTTGCAATTTTTCTTTTAGCAAATAGCTTTATTGACGAGTTTTTGACGTAAAACACTTTATTTACGATGATAGAAAGGGGCGAAATGAAATTAGAATTTATTAGGAAGAGAGATAGATTTTTACGGGCTCATAACCAGTCTTCAGAGGATGAGATTTTCGTTTATCACATTCAGTGAAAAGAAACTTCTCAGCAATATATATCAGCTGTAATTTACAGGTTAAGGAATTAACTTTGGCATGTGAGATTCCAGCTTGGTAATCTACAAAGTTTCGTGTGTATGGGAATGAAATCTGAGAATAGAAATCCATAAGATTTATCCAGTAACGAATGTAACTAATTCTCGAAAATAAACCAATTTGCTTGACCCACGAGCTTTACCATACACTATCCCTCACCTTGTTGTGCTAGATGAATTCCTGTGAAGATGCCACGTAATTAAGATTTGAAAATAAACTTAGACTACCCTGGCGAGATGTTGCCTCTGGGCAGTCTCGGCGCCAAAAGAGAGCGTCTCCTTGTTCCTCCTGGTGAGTTCATCTGTAGGATACATTTCTAGAGCAGTAATTGGCTCTGATATCATTTTAAGGACTATTTTAGTGGTGGTCCCTGGCAGGCAATTATAGCAGAGATGCAAGGGAGAGACAGTATTTTTAGGTGCAACAAGTGGAAGCAAATAAAATAAAACGAGAATAATAATGAAAAGTTAGGTTACTGGTTTTAATCTCTCTTAATTTTCTTGGCTCGTAGCAGACAGAAAAATAGGAGCAGCCTCTATATCGGGGCTATACTTCTACACGTACAAGAAGAGTAAATAAGGTATATTTACAATTAGCTATAAGCTAAAATACAAATTGCAAATAATCATAATCTGCGAAAGTCAAGAAGTGGGAATTAATTTTTTTAGTTAGAAAATAACAGTTATGTTAAAGGGAATTATTTTTTTTAGTTAGAAAATAACAGTTATGTTACTAATTTATTTGATAAGGCATCTAACAGCCTCTGTTGACATTGAGCGAAACACTCTGTCACAACTAGGTCATCTGTTACTCCTAATTTAGAAGCAGTTCTGCGAATTTCTTCTAAATAAACTGAAGGCTTGCCATGCATTACTGTATTACTTATCAAATCATTGAAAAGTTCAGGCTTGGTCTGTTCAAAAAGATTTGTGAGGTATGCTTTAATTATATCATAGTCTCTCCTATTTAAAGTGTCTTGGGGAACACGTTCTACAACAGTAGGGGGCAAGGCAGATAACACATGGAAAAATTTTGTTTCACTGGATTTCACATTAGCTAAGTCAAATTGGGCTTCAAGAATAGAAAACCACCCTGAAACGCAGGTGTCCATGAATGCGGGGGCTTTCACTGCTATGTGCTTGAAAGCACTAGATTTATCATCATCAGAATCGGGCATTGTTTATGACAGCTTATCTTGGAGTACAAATACTGAAAGAAACCTAGGCCTTGCCTACCGGTATGATGCTGAAGAAATTTTGTCACTTAGGCCTATCTAGTCAATAACAAATATCTTGTCACTCATATATCTTGTCACTATCTGGTCACTCGATGGTCACCACTTTATAGTTCAGTCTGACAAGATATCAAGATTACCACAATATCATTTAAGGTAACAAAATAGGCCAAAGTCATAATTATGAAGCAATTTTTATGTATCGAAAATGAACAGACCAAAAGTATCACACACTAGACGAAAAAGGCGGCAATACAGAGTCAGTGTTGCCATAAAAACAGAAAACCAAAACAATGTACAGTACGTTATGACAAAAAGAAGCAAAATTAAGGGATCACTTTACAACAACAACAAAATTATTAATAAATAAAGTGAAAATATATATATCAATTAATAAATAAATTAATATATAAATAAAGAAGACATATATCATACCACTACAACACTCCAAATAAAGAAAGAAAATACACTATGCCACTACAAGCTCTCATGACTTACACTGCATGCAGGTGGAGAATTCTTTCTCCCTCACCAGCAGGGATAATAAAATATAATTATAGTTATATTGCAAAATCTGTACACTGTACATTCTATTCCTTAGCTTGTATTAGCCAGAGAAACAAACAGTCTACCACTACCAGTATTTATATATCGTAATAAATTGGTATTTATATCTAAATTATTGTCTTATAAGAAAATTAAACAAATAAAAAAGTTTTCCTTCCTCTATTATATATAGAACAAACCTGGACGAATTCACTATATGAAATTAGTAAAAAGCTTATAAATTAGGAATAATAGTACTATAGCATATGATGTGAGTGTGCTAGGATTGAATCAAACAAATATTTTCCACTAGTATGATGTATGAAAAACTGGATATGCCTTGACCAGGAATTGATTTAAACCAACAGTTGCTTCTTCTACTTCTTTTATAAGCAATGAATAAATAAATTAAAAAAAAAATGGAAAATGAATGTTAAATGTGCACTAATGTAGTGAGCTCATAAAAAAAAAAAAAAATATATATATATATAATATATATATATATATATATATATATATATATATAATTATATATATATATATATATATATATATATATATATATATATATATACCTTGTTAATTTTTTTTAGCATTTTTTTAAACTGCGAAATTGCAATAATGTCCCTAAAAAATACTAGCAAAAAAATACGAAATTCGCGAATAACGCCCTTGCGAAAGAAAAAAAAAAAAAAAAAAAAAAAAGGAATCAGAGATGGAGAGTGAAATGGCCTGTCAGATGTGAAGGTATTATAAACGATGTGTAATGAATATCCAATTCTCTGCTGGGTTTTAATATACCTCTACATTTGTTTCATGATGTCTATTCCAAAAATTCTCCTTAGATCTTATTATTATTATTATTATTATTATTATTATTATTATTATTATTATTATTATTATTATTATTATTATTACTGAGAATTATAAGTCCTAGGTTCAAGTCCCATTCGGGGTAAAAAATGATTCATGTTTTCACATATGCAATGTGCTTATTTGGTTATATATATATATATATATATATATATATATATATATATATATATATATATATATATATATATATATATATATATATATATGCAGTGTTGCCCCGGTTGTTCGCGTTCTCACTGTGTCGCGTTTTTTTTTTTTTTTGCAAAAGAAAGGAAGAAAGAAAGAAAAAAAAAATTGAGATTGTTGTGACACCGGGATGGGCCAAGGAATGATAAAGTAAAGAAGACTTTGTCGGGTTGTGGGGAGAAGCAGAGATGGAGAGTGTGGTGACCTGTCGGATGTGAAGGGACTGTGGGGGATGTGTGGTGAATGTCCGGCTCTCTGCTGGGTTTTAGTATACCTCTGCATTACTTTCGTGATGTCTGTTCCAATAATTCTGCTTAGATATTATTATTATTATAATTATTATTATTATTATTATTATTATTATTATTATTATTATATATATATATATATATATATATATATATATATATATATATATATATATATATATATATATATATATATATATATATATATATATATATATATACATATACGTAAATATACTTATATACACACACACACACACACACATATATATATATATATATATATATATATATATATATATATATATATATATATATATATATATATATATATATATATATATATATATATATATATATATATATATATATATATATATATATATATATATATATATATATATATATATATATATATATATATATATATATGGCCACCTTGAGAAGGTGACCAGTTCAGGTCACGAAATTAATAAGTACTTTATATATATATATATATATATATATATATATATATATATATATATATATATATATATATATATATATATATATATATATATATATATATATGTATATAAATGTACAAGTGCCCTGTGGGGTGGGCACAATATCAAAGAATAGCCTCACCGTATTCCCTGCGTGTTGTAAAAGACGCCTAAAAGTGGACGGGGCTGGGGGACTAGGAATCCCCCCCCCCTTGTATCAACCTCCTGCGAGACGTCAAAGAAGAAGGGGAGTAGAGGGGAGAATAACTTCTCCCCAAACTGTAGTTATCCTTCCTTGACGTCGGCTACCCCCCAATTAAAGGGGGAAACAGCCAAGGTATATGTATATGTATGTATTATTACTGAGGGCTAATCATCGTTTGTACGTCTGTTCGTTATTTACTTTAATAACTCTTTACATTGCCCCTCCCTAGTTGGCTGAGACAAAGGGAGTGTGGGGGGTTGGGTAGAATAGAGAGAGAGAGAGAGAGAGAGAGAGAGGAGAGAGAGAGAGAGAGAGAGAGAGAGAGAGAGAGAGAGAGAGATATCTTTAACTCTTGTTCATTCAACCAAAACTACATTATTTATTGTAAAAAAAAAAATGGTTTAATGACAAATTCGTAATAATAATAATAATAATAATAATAATAATAATAATAATAATAATAATAATAATAATAATAATAATAATAATAATAATAATAATAAAAATAATAATAATAATAATAATAATCTCCACAATCATCACCAAAGGAAAATTATTGTTGCCAATAATAATAATAATAATAATAATAATAATAATAATAATAATAATAATAATAATAATAATAATAAGATCTAAGGAGAATTTTTGGAATACACATCATGAAAGTAATGCAGAGGTATATTAAAACCCAGCAGAGAATTGAATATTCATTACACATCTTTTGTAATCCCTTCACATCTGACAGGACATAACACTCTCCATCTCTGTTTCTCTTTATTTTATGTATTCTTCATGCCCAGGCCAGATAAGGCTGTTTTATTTTGTTATGATATAAGTGATCTAATCCTTTATTTATAATAAGGTTATCCCCTTTATCGCACCTCTTTTGTTTTCATTGTACTTATACACGCTGTTGGTTTTCTAACGTTTATGTTGATTGAGCCGACCGGCACCCATGACTTCTGCTTCTTATTAGGCACTACAAACCTTAACATTTGGCGACGATTGAACCCGCCATGGATATGGGAAACCTCTCAAGTTTGGTTATATTACTGGCTTAAATAGATTCGCCTTGCATGATCTGGTAGGTGCCAAATGTTTTGTTTGCCGACGCCGGGATTAGGCTACCATGGTTATGCCTAATTGGATCTTAGATTGATGCTGCATGATTCACCTCAACTAGGCTAGTGTTGGATTTAAGCCTAGGTGCCCTGTATGATGTTGCTGCAGTTTTGGGCACTTGTTTCTTCAAACCTAGCATACGTTTTTGCTATCCTAGCATACCGAATCGTCGGTTGTTTGGGTGATACATTAGCCTAGGTGTTTGTGGATACTGGTAAAATTACAGAATAGGTCCGCAATGTCGTCGTCGTTGAATCAGATTAGAATTGATTGTTTTAATCCATCGAAAATTTCCTTGGAATTATGGCTAAGCCTATTAGAGGCACATTTTAGTCATTTAAATGTCACCGAGGCTGACGAGAAAAAAAATCTCCTGCTTGTGTGATTACCTATGATTACCTAATTGTGTTTACGGGAAAGAGCCCAAAGCTCGTATCTTCCCGTCTCCTCATCGGTTCCATTTTATACTTAGTGATACTTATCATATCTGTCCTTAAAACTATGGATTGAGATAGCATTAACTACCTCCTCGCTTAGCGAATTCCAATTATCAACTACTCTTACACTGAAAAAGTATTTCCTTACATCCTGCGAAGAAGTTTTCTTACGAAGCTTCAAACTATGACCTCTAGTTCTAGAGCCAGCCATATTAAAATATTGATCCCTATCCACTCTATCATAACCATGAAGGAATTTAAAGACTGTCACCATATCCCCCCTCACTCTTCTAGCTTCGAATGATGGTAAGCATAATTCCCTCAGCCTCTCATCATAACTGAGATTGCGTATTTCTGGCACCAGTTTCGTGGCATGTCTTTGAACTTTTTCAAGCTTAGCTATGTGCTTTTTCAAGTGCGGATTCCAAAGGGGGGCTGCATATTCGAGTTTTGGCCTCACATAGGTTACATAAATATTTCTGAACATTTCCTTGTCCATGTGCCTGAAGGCTACCCTTACATTTGATAAGAATGCATATGCTGCCCTTACTATGCCATTTATATGTATTTCTGGAGACAAATCTGCCAGTATGTTTACTCCTAGATCTCTCTCATTTTCTGTCTCTTGAAGTTGTACTCCAGCCTCCGAGTAGTCAACCTTGGGCCTTCTTGCCCTTCTACCCATTCTCATTACCTTACATTTTGAAGTACTGAATTTCATTAGCCACTTTTCTGACCACTCATGCAGATTATTTAGATCCTCCTGAAGTTCTCTACCATTGTTCTCGTTTTTTACTTTCTTCACAATCTTTGCATCATCTGCAAACATATTCATGAATGAATTTACAGACTCTGGTAGGTCATTTACATATACAAGGAACAAAAGTGGCCCTAAAACTGAACCCTGTGGAACTCCACTACTAACTCTTCTCCATTCAGACACTGAGTGTCTTACTCGAACCCTCTGTTTCCTTCCTTCTAAGTAAGTTTTTATCCATTCCAAAACATTTCCACCTAGTCTAGCCATTGATTGCAGCTTCCTAATAAGTCTCCCATGTGGAACAGTGTCAAACGCTTTCTGGAAGTCTAGGAATATGCAATCTGCCCAGCCCTCTCTTTCCTGTAAGATTTGGCTTACCTCATCATAAAATTCTAATAAGTTTGTTACTGTTGATCTACCCTCTCTGAAACCATGTTGCCTCACTGACAAAAAGTTTAAGGATTCCAAGTGAAGAGAGATATGTTTCCTTAGTAGTTTCTCCATAACTTTGCAAACTATGCTGGTCAAGGAAACTGGTCTGTAGTTCAGAGCCGTATCCCTCCTTCCCTTTTTGAAGATAGGCATCACATTTGCTTGTTTCCAGCATCTTGGAATCTCCCCCGACTCCAGTGACTCCTTAAATATGATACTTAGTGCCACTGATATTTTGTTTGCACATTTTTTAAGCACATGAGGGGATATGTCATCAGGACCTGTAGCTTTATGAACATCTAACGCCATCAGCGCTTTGCATACCTCTGTGGCTGTAAGGTTGATGTTCTCTAATACCGGCCCTTGAGCTTCTATCACTGCAATCTGAGGGGGTGGGGTATTTTCTACTGTAAATACTGACTGAAACTCCTTGTTCAATTCTTTGCAGATCTCTTCATCCGTCTCAGTGATGCTTCCATCCGCTCTCTTTAGCCTTAAAACCTGTGGAAAAGCTTGGGATTTTCTTTAGCCTTCCTGGTGATGTCCCTCTCATAGTCTCTCTCTGCCTCTCTCCTTTTACTTAGGTAGTCATTTCTTGCTCTTTTGTAGGTTTGCCAGGCATTTATGTTTTTTCTCCTCCTATACCTTTTCCAGCATTTGTTTCTCCACTCCTTAGCTCTTTTACACCCATTATCGAACCATTTCTCTCTGGCATGAATTACACCTACTTTGGTGACAGGTATGCAGCAATCTACTATCTTCCCATATTTCTCACAAAAGATGTCATACATTTCTTGTACAGATTTGTTGTAAAATAAGGTTCTCCAGTCAAGAACTACAAAAAGCTCATTCATTTTGATGTAATCTCCTTTCGGATAGTTCCTCCTTATGTCCTCAGTGCCTCTACTCTCAGGAAGAATATCTTCAATGATATACTCCATCAACAACACACAGTGGTCACTCTTTCCAATTGGTGGTTCATACTCAATTTTTTCAATATCCAACACATTATCTGTGAACACTAGATCAAGTAGTGATGGCTCATCCCCACCCCTGGCCCTTGTTGGTTCCATTACATGTTGGTGTAGGAAATTCCCTTGTACGCAATCTAGGAATCTTGCCCCGAATGAGTCCTCACCACTGTGTGGGTCAAGATTTATCCAATCTATCTCTTTATGATTAAAGTCTCCCATAATCAAAATCCTACATTTTTTTCCCGTGCCATGTTAACAACTGAGTTTATGACTTCAATAGTACCTATATGACTTTCCTCATAAACCTCAAGCCTATTTTGGTTCCTTGGTGGGTTGTATACAACAGTTATTATAATGCTCTCTGACCCAGTATTTATGCGAGCAACAAGAAATTCCTTGAACTCACTTTCTATAGCCAAATTTATTTCTTCAACTTGAATCCTTTCACTTATGAGCAGTGCTATCCCTCCACCAGTCCTCTCAAATCTTTCAACCCTTAGTATTCTGAAGCCCTTAGGAAAAACTGTGACACTGTTTATGTCCTCAATCAACTTAGTCTCTGTAATTGCTACTATATCTGCCTTACTGTTGTGAATCCTATCTTTTAATTCTACTGCCATACCAGCTAATCCATCAGCATTTGTGTATAACAATCTTAATGAGGCCCCATCCCCTGATCTTCTGTCATTATCTTCTTTATCTCCCCTTTGTCTGGAAGAACTCTGTAACGAAAATTTTTCTTCTGGTCTTCATTTCTTTCATCATTTAACCTTCTTGCCTCTTGCAACAAGTTTTTGATCTTTCCCATCTCTTCCTGTGTTCTGTATCGTCTAATGAACACTTCTTTGAATTCTTGAAGGTCTTTTAGACTTTTTTTTCTCAACAATATTTCCCTACATGTTTCCCCTCTCTCAAAGGTTACTTTTGTTGGTCTCGGCTTTCCTTCCCTCGAATATTTACCTAGTTGGTGTATGTTTACAATATCCTCAGAACCACAAACTACTCCAAGCTTTCTTATCAGGTCTACAACCCTAGCTTTATTTTCTTCAAGTCTCCCCTGCCATGTTGGCTCCTGGGATTCACTTATGCCTGAGATTACCACTGTCTTCTCCTTATCAAGTGCCTGTCTGATGAGTGGGTTTGCCCTTTCCATCACAACGTCTTTAATTTTTTCGATTACTGTCTCTTTATAGTCAACTGTTTGTATGTTTTCCAGTGCCACCACCTTTACAGCCTCTTTTACTGCCACATTCCCCTTTAGTGCATCAGCAAAGGAAGTTTTCATGGCATCATTTTCCATATTCAGCTCCTGGAACTCTTTTCTGAACTGTTCAATGTTTTCCTTAATCTGGACATTCCAAGCAGCAATCTCGTCTCTCTCAGAAGAGAGCAGTGAACTAACATCTAATTCCTTTAGGTTGTCATTCAGCTGTTTGTTTTTATCTTCTTGTTTAGAAATTCTAGATTCTAGTTGACTCTTTTCCCCTTCCAGCTTCTTTATTCTTCTTTCTAGTTCCTTTCTCTCCTGCCCTTGTGCTTTATTTGCTTCCTCCAAAGATCTTATTTGCTCTCTGAGTGTTTCATTCTCTTTCATTTCTCCATCCATATTCCGAATTTTATCATCAAGGCTTATAACCATTGCCTCTAAATTCTTGATTTTCTGTTTAAGTCTCCTAATGGCTACCCCTCCTACCAACCCATGGATGGGAGAGGTTTGGGACAGAGATGGCGTCATTTTTATGTTCTCCCTCTCACAGAATATAGAAAGAAGACGAGAAAGAGGAAAAAAAGAGAAAAACTTTTAATTAAGCTTCACACAGAATTTTTATATCTCCATATAAGTGCTATTTAGTGACTCAGTTTATCTCATTTCTGGTAACACACATCTTAACTTAAAAACTTGACCATGGTAATTTAAGGATAAAAAGAAAAAGAAAAACAAAAGTCAAACCTGAAGGAAAATTCGAATTTGTGTCTGAGGTGGCACCCACCTGTTTCTGCTATATATTCTTCCTAACTGATAAACTCACTTGCTAACCAAGATATGTTATCACAGGATTAGACTTTACATTTAACTCAATATATATACAAAATAAAAAAAAATAGTAAAAAAGAAAGCTAAAAGAAAAGCAAAAAATGAAGAAAATAAGACAGCTGTACTACTTGGCAACTTAACTCAGTACTGCTGACAGGTGGATATTTGGTATTTTTTTTTAATTATTCAATTATTTCGTGCATCAAACTAACTAACAAGTTAATATAAATGGGAAGGATACTGATTTTAACAATATATGGAACCACAGGATCAGGTAAACGGCTTAAGAGCTTTCCCCAGTTTACACAAAAAATTAGGTAATGTGATGTGATGGCTTCACCTCTGGCAACTCTTCTAAATTTCCTTCAAGGCAGAACTGGACGGCAGCTTCTCTCTCCCCTCACGAAAATGTTCTCAATTTTTTTCCTTTAATATTTTGGACAGTCTCGTCATACAACAAATATAAGTTTTGTCATTGGGTACTGATGTTTTTAGTGTTTTAGGCAATCTTTGTGCTCCTGATTTGCCCCACACAAAGTCTTATGCAGACTTGGTTCAGTTATTGAAAGGTCATTTTATTGTTAAGACTTCTTATAAAAGTTTGATAGCCTTCCAGCAAAAAAAAAAAAAAAAAAAAAAGGAAGGATGAGAGTGTAAAAGAATTGTATGCCGATTTAAAGGCTCTAGCAAAGCATTGTAATTTTGGCAACCAATTTGATGGTAGAGTAAGAGATCAGTTATATATGGCTGTAGATGCTGAAGTTTATTTTTCAAATTTAGTGGCTCTCAACATAGATCTCCAAGCAATGACCTCTCAGGCTATTTTGGATAGAATTTTGAACATAGAAAAAGCATTTGTAAGTGAGAAAGATGAGGTTCAGTCACAGGTTCAGGTTGTAAGAAGAAAATATGTAGGTTTATCTTGTCAACATTGTGGTTTCTCTCATGACAGCTTTTATTGTAGATTTCAGCATTTATCATGTAATAATTGTCATAAAAAGGGTCATTTACAGAAGGTTTGTAAAGAAGCCAAAAGAGAGAGTGGTTATAGTACAGCTAAAGGTTCAAAAAACCAAGCAAGAAAAATTTTAGTAGTAAACCTAAGTTTAATAGTAGGAAAACTGTAAAGATTGTGGATGATCAAGATGTATCATTAAGTGATAATGATGATGAGGATGAAAAATTGTTAACTGTCAGAGATAAAGTCTATGCTGTTCATGCTGAACAATTTTATTTTTCTGTTAATAAGATGCAAGTTCCTTTTGAGGTTGATAGTGGTGCTACTGTTTCAACTTTGAATAAAGATTGGGTTGAGAAGTTGAATTTGAAAGTTGAACTATGTAAGAAACCCTTAAAGGCTTATGATGATTTTAATATAAAGGTTTTGGGAAAAGTGATTGCTCCTGTTGTGTATAATGGATATAATGTATTGCAAGTCTTTTATGTTGTTGGTTCAAAGAATACAAATTTATGTGGTAAAAATCTAATGAAACAAGTTGGTATTTATTTGGCAGGATTAGATGAAAGTACCAAGGTTAACAATGTTCATAATGTAAGTGTTGAACAAGTGTTTGAAGATTATAATGTTGATGTAAGCAAACCTATTTCTAGCATTGTAGCTAAAATTCATTTAAAGAGTGATGCTATTCCAAAGTTTGTAAAAGCACGTACTGTTCCATTTTACCATAAAGAGATGGTTGAAGTGGCCATTGCTAAACTTGTAAGTGAAAATATTATAGAATCTGTTTCTCATAGTGAATGGGCTGCGCCTATTGTACCTTTGTTAAAAGAGAATAAGAAAGAAATTCGCATATGTGCAGATTTTAAGCATTTGAATAAGCAAATACAATGTGATAAATACCCCTTGCCTAAGATTGATGAACTTTTGTGCAGTGTTGGCAAAGGCAAAATTTTTTCTAAGATTGATTTGAAGAATGCATATTTGCAAATACCTGTTGAAGAACAAAGTCAAGAGTTTTTAGTTATTAATACACTCAAAGGAATGTATGAATACAAGAGGTTGCCATTTGGCTTGTCCTCTTCTCCTGGTATTTTTCAAAGATTTATTTCACAGATCTTATGTAATATTGATGGTGTTGCTGCATATATGGATGGTATAGTTGTCAGTGGTGAAACTAAAGATGAGCATGATGAGAGACTCAAGAGTTTTAAATGTGTTGCAATCTCATAATGTACAGATAAATAAGAGTAAAACAGTTTTAAATATGGAATGTATTGAATATTTAGGTTACTGTATATCAAGTGAAGGAGTAAAACCATCCCCAAAGAAGGTTAAAGCAATTTTGGATGTTCCATGTCCTACCTCAGTAGCAGAGGTCCACTCACTTTTAGGGATGATTACATTTTACTGTAGATTTATTAAGAATTTTTCAACTAAATCAGCTCCATTGTGTGATTTATTGAAAAAAGGTGCCAAGTTTAAATGGACAAAGATTGAACAGAATGCATTTAAATGTCTTAAGCAAGATTTTGTAGACTCTAAAGTGTTAGTAAATTTTGATGGGTCATATCCCTTGATTGTAGAAGTTGATGCTTCACCTGTTGGTGTAGGATGTGTGTTATTGCAAAAGGTCAATGGAGTAGAAAGACCTATTTATTTTGCAAGTAAGAAATTGAGTAGTGCTGAGATGAAATATTCACAGTTGGATAAAGAAGGAGTGTCTTTGATTTTCGCTGTCAAAAGATTTAGATATTTTCTTTTGGGTAGAAAATTTATGGCCAGAACGGACCATAAACCACTTTTAGGATTGTTTGGTAAAGATAAGCCAATTCCTCAGAATGCCAATTCTAGGATACAAAGATGGGCTTTGTTACTTTCTCAATATGACTTTGATCTAGTGCATAAACCTGGAAAGGAAAATGTTATTGCCGATGCACTTAGCCGTCTTCCAGTAGAAGATGAAATTCAGTCTGGGATGCCTGCTGAGTATGTAAGATTAGTGGAATTGCTTGATTTTGATGAAATTTCTAATAAGGTAATTAGACAATATAATAAGAAAGATAAAGTGATGTCTCAATTAATTAATTGTCTAAGATTTGGTTGGTCTAAAGAAAATAATATGTCACTCATGGAATATTGTAATGTTAAAGATGAATTGTCTCTTCATAATGATGTAGTGTTATACAGGAATCGTATTGTAATACCTGTAGAATTGAGGTGTAAGGTATTGACTCATTTACATAATGGTCATAATGGAATAAATGCCATGAAAGCAGAGGCTAGGAAATGAGTTTGGTGGCCAAAGATTGACCAAGACCTTGCAGAGATGACAAAGAATTGTAATATTTGTTTTAAGAATTATAAACAACCACCAGCTAATACTTTGTCATGGCCTAATACGGGAAAACCATGGTCTAGGGTCCATATGGACTATGCAGGTCCTATTGATGGTAAATATTTTCTAATTGTCATTGATTCTTATAGTAAGTTCTTAGATATACAGTTCTCTAGTTCTGCAACATCTGGTGTCACTATAAATCACCTAAGGAAAGTATTTTCTAATTTTGGCTTCCCAGACATGATAGTGTCAGATAATGCTCCTAATTTTGTATCACAGGAAATGAAGGTGTTTTTGCAAAAGAATGGTATAAAACATGTTTGTCCTGCCCCTTATCATCCAGCCTCTAATGGTCTTGCAGAAAGAGCTGTAAGGACATTTAAGGAGGGTTTAAGAAAATTTAAAGAGGGAGATTATACTACTAGAGTTTGTCGTTTTCTTTATAACTATAGAAGAACTGTACATTCTGCTACAGGAAAAGCTCCTGCAGAGATTATGTTTAATAGAAATTTCAGAGGTACTGTAGATGTAAAGCTGAAAGAAGTAAAGAATGTAATGATAGTCTTTCAAATGAAGAAAACATGTACAAAGTTGATGATGCCGTGTTTGCACGTAACTATGGTAAAGGTCCACTATGGGTGGAAGGTAGAATTGTAGAAGTATTGGGTTTAAGGAATTATAAAGTGCAAGTACATTGTTCAGGGAATATGATATGGAAAAGACATTCTGATCAATTGATGCATAGATATTTTGGAGATTTCAGTCAGTCTAATAATGAAATGTTGAATAATGATTATGATAATCCTGTTGTAAATGAAATTGAAGCTGATAATCCTGTTGTAACAAGTGTTCCTAGTGAATTAACAACCAATTCTAATATTATAGAAACAAATGGTGTACTTTCAAGAGATGTTATTAATGTACCTTCAAGAGATGTAAGTAATAGTGCATGTGATGAGTTACCTATACAGACTCCAGTAGTGAGAAGGTCTCAAAGAAATATCAAACCCCCTGATCGTCTTAATTTGTAAATAGTGTTTTGAACTCCTTATATAGAATTTTCATGTGTGCCTTGTTTTAAGAAGTTGATGATTTATTTTTTATATGTGATGTATTGCAAATTCTAGGGGACAGGAATGTTATGATAAAAGTGATCTAATCCTTTATTTATAATAAGGTTATCCCCTTTATCGCACCTCTTTTGTTTTCATTGTACTTATACCCGCTGTTGGTTTTCTAACGTTTATGTTGATTGAGCTGACCGGCACCCATCTTGCAGCAATAAACTGGAATCCATGATTTCTGCTTCTTATTAGGCACTACAAACCTTAACATATTTTATTATTTTTTGGCTCGTCCTGGTGTCACAATCATTACAAAAATTTTTTTTAATGGTGTTCCTACTTCGCAGAAATTCACCTATCGCGGCCGGTCCAGGAACCGATCCTCCACGATAAACGAGGAGTTACTGTATTTATATATATATATATATATATATATATATATATATATATATATATATATATATATATATATATATATATATATATATATATATATATATATATATATATATATATATATATATATATATATATATATATATATATATATATATATATATATATATATATATATATATATATATATATATATATATATATATATTATATATATATATATATATATATATATATCACACTTAGAAAAAATAACACTATATTTCAGCTCCTAACTGGACCCGAAATATAACGTTATTTTTTTCTGTGTTGTTTTACTGATGAGCTTCCTTACCATTTAGTGCTGTATACTAACAGTTTGTGGTTATTCACATATATATATATATATATATATATATATATATATATATATATATATATATATATATATATATATATATATATATATATATATATATATATATATATATATATATATATATATATATATATATATATATATATATATATATATATATATATATATATATATTTATTGAGTCCTCATATAACGTCAGGGTTCTGGTCCTGACAGGCGACTTAAGTCGAAAATGACGAAAGGTGGAACTCACTTACATTCGAACCTGGGTCCCCTTAATTTTTTTTTTTTTTTTTAAGGGGACCTTATGCTCCTAATGTTTCTTAAAAAATTACTAAAACTAATATTAATACTATTCCTATTAAAATTAACATAGCATACTGGTACTATTCAGTATACACCTAGTTCTCAGAATAACACCTAGATAGGTTCTCAAAAGTGTCGGGTAGATGGAAAAGCGCGTGAAAAAACAAAACAATGATAATGGGCAGAGATACGTTCCAAACCTTACATAGACACACCATGCCAAAGACATAAGATAAGTAAAAAACATATTTTATTACTACATAGCAAAGCAGAAAGCCCTGTATCTATTTTTAAAAGTATACAAAAGATATTCATATTAATTTACAGCTAGAAATTAACATACATTACTGTACTGTACTCTATTATGCAGTGGGCAACAGTCATACAGTACACTGGGACATGCATGGTGGCCATGAGCAAGTAACTTATGCGGTAGAAGAGGAGGATGCAGGAGAACGAACCTCTATCTGCAAATGTAAACAAAGATAAAATAAAAATTATAAATAACCAAAGCAAGACTAAAAAACGAAAAATAAAATTAATTATGCAATGCATATATCTACCATATGATATGATTGAGGTGTATAAATGGTTTAAAGGGATTAACAAGGGTGATATTAATAAAGTTTTAAAAATTCATGATCAAACCAGAACTCGTAATGGGTAATGGATTTAAGCTTGATAAATTTAGGTTCAGAAGGGAAATTGGTGAAAATTGGCTTGGTAATACCGTAGAGTAGCTGATGCATGGAACAGGATTCCTAGTAGGATAATAAATGCCAATACCTTAGACACCTTCAAATGTAGATTAGATAGACATATGACAGAGGTAGGGTGGGTGTATATATAATGTATAATGATGACGATCTTTTTCTTATTGTAATCCTCTTTGTACTCGTGAAAGAAGCGTCCGCGGGCGCTTTAAAAAAAAAAAAAAGGGGGGGGGGGCATTATTCGCGAAATTCGAATTTTTTTACTATTATTTTTTGGGGGCGTTATTGCAAGTTTACAGATACAAAAAAATCGCGCATAAAAGGAACAAGGTGTACATTTTTTTTTTTTTTTTTTATGATTGTGACACCAGGACGGGCCAAAAAAAATTATAAAATAAAACAGCCCTCATCGGGCCTGGGTACGAAGAATACATAAAGTAAAGAGAAACAGAGATGGAGAGTGTAATGACTTGTCAGATGTGAAGGGATAATAAAAGATGTGTGATGAATATCCAAGAATATTCAGTGTAGCTGTAGACATAGAAAAAGAACCTTAACTGAAGGAAGACTTATATATATATATATATATATATATATATATATATATATATATATATATATATATATATATATATATATATATATATATATATATATATATATATATATATATATATATATATATATATATATATATATATATATATATATATATATATATATATATATATATATATATATATATTATATATATATATATATATATATATATATATATATATATATATATATATATATATATATATATATATATATATATATATATATATATATATATATATATATATATATATATATATATATATATATATATATATATATATATATATATATATATATATATATATATATATATATATATATATATATATATATATATATATATATATTATATATATATATATATATATATATATATATATATATATATATATATATATATATATATATTATATATATATATATATATATATATATATATATATATATATATATATATATATATATATATATATATATATATATATATATATATATATATATATATATATATATATATATATATATATATATATATATATATATATATATATATATATATATATATATATATATATATATATACAGTAATCCCCCGCTACCTTGCAGTTCACCCATCGCGGATCTCTTTTTTGAAAAAAAAATAAATAAAAAATTCCCTTCCCTCCTTTAGATGATCACGACACCAGGACGGGCTAAAAATGATGAAACAAAACAGCCCCCATGAGGCTGCAAAGAGAAACAGAGATGGAGAGTGCAACGACCTGTCAGACGCGAAGGGATCACAAAAGATGTGCAATGAATATCCAGCTCCCCGCTGGGCTCCAACATACCTCCGCACCACCCTCACGACGTCCATTCCAACAATGCTCCCCAGATATTATTATTATTACTACCACCATTATTATTATTATTATTATTATCATCATTGGCAACAACAACTTTCCTTTGATGATGATTGTGGAGATCATTATCATTATTACCATTATTACCATCGTTACCATTATCATTATTATTATTATTATTAAGGGCTCATCATTGTTTGTACATCTGTTGGTTTAATTTACTTTAATAACTGTGTACAGTGCCCCTCCCTAGTTTGCTGGGACAAAGAGAGTGTGGGGGGTTGGGTAGAATAGAATGTTGGAGAGAGAGAGAGAGAGAGAGAGAGAGAGAGAGAGAGAGAGAGAGAGAGGAGAGAGAGAGAGAGAGAGAGAGAGAGAGAGAGAGAGAGAGAGAGAGAGAGAGAGAGAGAGAGAGAGAGAGAGAGAGAGAGAGAGAGAGAGAGAGAGAGAGAGAGAGAGAGAGAGAGAGAGAGAGAGAGAGAGAGAGTGTACTGAACAGGATAATAAAATAAAAAAAATTTAAAAATACCTGTACTATATTACACTTCAGTACCTGTACTGTGTTACTGTATAGTATAAAACTGTAAATAGTACCTGTGCAATATACTGTACTCATGTGGTGTGCTTACATAGGGAGGGAGAGACTTGTTTATCTGGAGAAAGCTTGCTATGTCCGCTGCTGACGAGACAGAGGCAGGCAGGTGAGTCTGGAAAGGCAAAAGAACAATAAATACATAATATATAGAAAATAAAACTATATGATATAAAACACACAAACTTAAAAAATACACCAGTATCTCATTTTTTATATGCAAATGGTTATATTAAAGAATTATATTAAATTTAAAAAGAAAAAATACAGATCTATAGTTTTTCTTTTTAACCCAAACTCTTTTTTTTTAAGTATTGGTACCACATCTGCCAATTTCTACTCCTTGGGTACCATTCCTAATTTTATTAAATTATAGAATAATGCAGTTACTGGACAATAAGCTCTGCCTTGCACTTCTTTAATACTCTAGCATAAATTTCATCAGGTCCCAGAGATTTAGGAGTCTAATTTATCTATTGCTTTTATTACATCCTCCCTTGTAATATTTATTGTACTAAGTATATTATAAGGACAGTCTGTATATGTATTCTTCTTCTGGAATATATTCCAAGTTTTCATTGGTAAATACAGATAAGAATAATTCATTTAAACATGTACACATCTCTTTATCATCAGCTGTGAAATGACCATCGGCTAATCCAACTGGTCCAACTTTTAACCTCCAGAGTACCAGGAACGAAGGGTAAGGGAAATTAGACAAATATATATATATATATATATATATATATAATATATATATATATATATATATATATATATATATATATATATATATATATATATATATATATATATATATATATATATATATATAATAAAAAAAAAATTAGCAGCCTTTATCGTAAACCGAAACAATGTAAGTCAAAACGGCGTTATATGAAAACTCCTGTATAATATATATATATATATATATATATATATATATATATATATATATATATATATATATATATATATATATATATATATATATATATATATATATATATATATATATGAGCTCTAGTATCTATTGCAAAGGCAGTACTGGCAGACACTCTACAGATATTATAATTTTACTTTTTAATAACGATTATCATGTACCTTGTCTTAACTTTTCCCCAAGAGTCAACCGTAAAATTGTATTAATTAATGAACAGGAGTGTAAAAACGAAGTTACCAGATTTCTTGATAATGTATATTGCTTGATAAATTCTTTTGAAGAAACTATTTCAAATTTTAGAGATAGGATCGTATTTTCATGAAAAATAAAACCTCGGAATGCTAACCTCAGTAAAATAAAAACAAAAATAATCAGTGAAGAAAAAATTCACGATAAAAAAAATAATATTTTTTCTCTCAAATGATATACCATTATACACTGAAAGCACCAGGATGGACGTAACAAAACTAGAAGTTTGCAACTGTTCTATGGCAATGGTAATAATAATAATAAAAATAATAATAAGAATAGCAATAATACTGAAATAAAAATAAAATTAATAATAATAAAAATAATAAGGAGCTCATGAAGAGCTGGGACCAGACTTTACACAAAATATTAAATTAAGTAAACAATTTAATATAAAATAACCTAACTTGACCTAATTGAAGAATTAGGCCCTATCTAAATTTTAGGTCTCAATTCTTCATGAGCTCCAATAATAGTAATAAAAATAAAAATTCTAAATATTTCACATCCTACTGTTAGGATTTAAAATTGGGACCTGTAGAACAGGAATCTACATTTTTGTACAATGAGCCACAGGTCATAAAAGAGTGAAGTGACAGTTGCAGGAATAATTTTGGAATTATTTAAGCAAGTAACAGTAATAATGATAATAATAATAGTAATAATAGTAAAACAATCTAATGCTATGCCAATAAAAATAATCTCTATTTATCTATATACAAGACCTATAATCCACATGTAAGGGGGATGGCAGCAACAAAGTATACAACCACACACTAGAAGACCCAGACATCCTTTCCTTTTAATATTGTTTCACTAAGATGTAATATATTCATATTCCTTCCAGCAAACATGCTACTAAACTCCTCACTTTTACTCTCACTCGTTCCACAACCATGCATATTCAGACATCCAGTTACCAGGGTTCTAGAGGAAGTTTTCCTACCAGAACCCTCTCATGTGACTTGATCTTTGCAAGAGTAACACCCAAAGGGGAATTCTTAAGTCCCTCACTCTGCCCTATTTAATCATCTTTTAAAATAAAAAGGAACAAAGAGGGGGTATTTTTGTCCCCCACCTAAGGAGAGAAGAATACAATGTTGAATAAAAGAGAATAAAATCGGAGAGACAGAAGAATCTCAACTTCTCACTTGGATAGAACCTATATATCTCGGTTATAAAAAATACATTGTAGCATCATTATTCAAATGAGAGATATTGTATATGTAAATTTGCAAAGTATTAAAATGAAAAAGTTGAAAGAATTTATGAAAATATGTTCCTCAGCGTGTAAAGCAAGAAGAAAAGGGTATGAATTTCCTTTATCTCTGAAGATAGTAGAGTAGCTACAACTTAAAAACAGGGAGAGAGCATGGCTTCTTCATACCCTGATAACCTCACCTCTTCTGTCTACTGTTGTAAAAAGAAAATTATCTAACTGTATATAGTCCATAATCTCTCTTGTAAGGGGGTGGCTGAGACAAAGCAAATACCAAAGAACAAAAAGACCATACCTCTTTAATTTTGTTTCACTCAATACTAATATATATATGTATATCTCTTCTCACAAACAAAATAGTAATCTCCTCCCCTTCACTGTCCTTAGTTCTAAAGTTACACACACTGAAAGACCTAAATACTACAGTTATAATTTGTAATTCTAATTACAAGATTCAATATATTACAATATTATGCCAGAGCTGGCAGGGTGGTCACAACTGTAACAAAATATTGATATTGTGCAGATTCAATTTTGCTTGCCTCTTCCCACCAAAATAGCTATGTTGCAGCAAGAAATAATATAAAGAAGAAATACTAGCCTTCCACTCTCCTATCGCTTTTTGTTGCCTCCTATGATACATTCACAGGGCATACAAGAACAGAAATCAGTACTCTTCTAATACATGCTCTACCGACCAGCTATGATATTCCATTGTAATTGGCCAAAATATTAAAAAGTAAGAAAATAATTAAATTTAATTTACTTAGAAATATAAAAACTACAAATATTAAAAGAACAGGTTAGGCTAGCATGTACTGTGTTAAATTTAACAACTAGCTAGTTTGCTAGTAAAATAGAAAAACCTTGGTAGAGCAAATATTGGAATGTGAGTGTTCAAGGTAAATCGCATATTGGAAGAGCACCCAGAAATCTGTCTCCCCTACCAACATGATTAATGTGATATAATCGCCAATTGTAATGGGTTATGTTAGGTTTTTCGGTTCCCCTGCATTAAGTTAGATAGGTTGCCTGTATGGGCAACAAACAGAGCATGAACACAGAGGTATTAAGTTAGGATATGCATGGTAATTAGTTAGAACTGGCAAAATAAGCTAAAACTAACAAGTCATTATATACCTGACTTACCGTATACAGTATACTATCACACTATCACTATGATATATGATACTTAGCAGCATTAGAAATAGGGTTAGGGTTATGTTAGTACGGGTAGGATATCGAAAAATGATAGGAAATATGTATTAAATGCCTGGAGCTATTTGCAGGTGTCATTGGACATCTCTCAGAGTTGGCGGGAGAAAATGATAACTCTTCTTCTTACTAGAATGAGATTAGAATAGGAATTATACTAGCAGAACGTCGTACCGAAATAGCCAGTTTGGGCGGAATGTCAACTTCAGCTCCCCCATTAGGTTTGTCTACTCTCTCATGAACCATAGGCAAAAGAGGAGACTCATCACTTATAACAGGTGAGAGAGTCTTAATAGGCGTAGACGGAGTACTCAGTGTAGATCGATTTAGTATCTGGTCTTGATGACGTCTCACCACATGTCCTCCTGGAAGTTCACATTTGTATGACACAGGACCAGTTTGTTTATACACTCGTGCAGGAACCCAATGATCCTTAGAAACTGTCGAATAATTCTGTACCACAGAAGACTTAGGTGTCAACTTTAGATTTCTAGCAATATTACTGTCATAATTATACTTTTGCTGGTCTTGCTTAGACAACACAGTCTGTTGTACACGTTTACTAGGGTGTACTAGATCCAAAACCGTGCGTAGCTGCCAGCCAAAAATCAACTAAGCTGGAGACACTCCAGTATTAGAATGAGGTGTCATTCTGTACTGGAAAAGATACTTATCTAAGTTAGTTCTCCAATCTTCACCAGAGCAGTGTTTGAAGGAATTTTTAAGACCTCTGACAGTATTTTCAGCCAGGCCATTCATGCTTGGCTGGTAGGGTGCAGACATGATATGATGAACATCATTCTAGATGTAAAATTAAGACCATTATCAGTAACGAGTGTCATAGGCAGACCAAAATGTGAGAAAACATTTCTATTGAGATTAATAGCAAATGAACTAGTGTCTTTAGTAGGTAGCACTTCAAGCCACTTAAAATGAGCATCAGTTACCACTAGAAAATAGATACCCATGACTGGACCAGCATAGTCAGCGTGTACTCTCACCCATGGCCTCTCGGGCCAATCCCAAGGGAGTAAAGGTGCTTTCTTAGGCAATGCTCTAGTAGCTAGACAAACTGAGCACCCAGCTGACAAATCTTCAACGTCACGGTCCAATCCAGGCCAATTGCTTCATTTTTGTGGAGCCCAAATGTTCTGGATGCAACTCATTTAACATACTTTTTCTCCCTTTAGAAGGAATAATTACCCCAAGTCCCCATAGAATGCAACCTTTTTGAACACTTAATTCATTCTTTCGATGGAAGAACAGTCTCAATTCAACCTCAACATTCTCAGGCCAGCCACAATCTAGATAGAGTAGCACTTTAGCAAGCAATGGGTCCTTAGAAGTCCACTTACTAATGTCATTAGCAGTTACAGGGGTGGCATCCACTGTATTAACTAACTGGATCCACTCTGCACAAACAGGAACACTATCAAATGCATTAGCTAGTGGTAATCGGCTCAAAGCATCAGCTGTACCTAATGATTTACCTGAACGGTGACACAGCTCAAATGAATAGGCTTGTAGCATCAATGACCATCACTGGATCCTACCAGAGGCCATTTCAGGAATAGGCTTATTAGGGTTGAACAAACCTAAAAGTGGTGTGTGAACTGTAATTAGAGAAAATGCATGACTCCACAAATAGTGATGAAATTTCTTCAGCGCAAAACAAATGTGAGGGCCTCCTTTTAGAGTTCGGGATGCAAAAACTACTGGCAATTCAGCACAATCCTTCTTCTGACAAAGAACAGCACCCAATCCATACTTAGAACTGTCAGCAGACACTACGATAATAGCATTTTAGATTCTTGGAAAGATTCCATCTAATATCCTTTTTCAAAAACTATTCAGAGGCTCAAGAATAGCAGCAGCATTTACCAAGAACTTCCTATAGAAATTTAACATTCCTAAGTAACTGCATAATTGTGTTAAAGCCTTAGGCTCGGGGGCATTACGTATAGCATCTAACTTCTCCTTAGGAGGTTTCAAACCAGTAGAATCAATTGTATAACCCAAATCCTGTACTTGGTCAACACCAAAACAACACTTAGTAGGATGAAGTTTCAGTCCAACTTCATCTAATCTTCCTAAATCTTTGCATAAACGCTCCTCATGTTCACAAGTTAGCTCCCAATACTAGTATGTCATAAAAATAGAAATGCCAGGAATAACTCCCAATAAATTCTCCATAGTTTGTTGGAAAATTCGAGGAGCACTAGCTATACCAAAACACAAACGGTTATACTGAAAAAATCCTCAGTGAGTGTTAATAGAAGTGAGTGAATGTGACTCAGGGCTAAGAAGAATCTGATTGTAGGCACTATTCATGTCCAATTTCGAAAAAATCTTCCCACTCCCCAAGTAGCAAATAGGTCATCAGTTCCAGGCACAGGATATTTGGTAACTTTACACGCTTGGTTAACGGTCAAACGGTAGTCTCTGCAAATACGTACAGTTCCATCACCTTTCAGCACAGATACAATAAGAGCAGCCCAAATAGAGTGAGCAACCAGCTCAGTTATATTTTGTAACAATTTATCCAACGCTGCGTCTACTTTAGCACACATAGCATATGGCACATATTGGGCCTTGTACTATTTAGGTAAAATTGCCTCAGTCACTTCAAAAGAATTCAGGAAATTTCTCCACGACAGATTTCTTAGCAATAGCATGCACAGCACTATCCACTAGACTCAGGCTAATATTTGGAGTAGGCAATAAATCACGACGTAATAGGTTAGGACCAGAATCCTTCACTATTACGATAGCTTGATTCTCTAAAACATGACCTTGGAACTGTATTTTTACCCAAATCTCCCCACACATAGGAATTTTGGAACCTCCATACTTCTCCAATTTAGTTTTAAAGGCATTATTTTAGGCTTGCCTTAGGAATACTTTTCAAAAATTCTTGTTCACTGATAAGAGTACGAGCAGCACCTGTGTCCACCTGGAACCGGACATCAGCACAATCATTCAAGGTGATTGTCACACAGTAGGGATCTAGCAAATTAGACGAGCTTGCAGTAAAAATATAGTCACAACATCCTTCTGTAGTCGGAGCACTAGTAGATCTAGATTCAATAAAACTTACTGCCTTAGGCTCCACAGCAGATTTAGTAGAATTTTTCTTAACCTTAGAAAAACAGACCTTAGAAATGTGCCCAGTATGCTTACACTTCTGCTTCTTCTTATAAAAAGGACTCTTAACGTTAACTTTCACAGCATTTACTTCTTTATCATTAGTGTGAGGTATCCGACCAAACTCCCTATCATCCTTCTCTGCAGCTTCCCTAGTATTAGCAATTTTTACTGCTTGGGCAAAAGTGAGATTCTTCTCTGTCAAGAGAAGACGCTAAGTACTTTCTTCCCGAAGACACATAACAAGCCTATCTCTTAACATCTCCTCTAGTTTGTCCCAATATTCGCATGTCGATGAGAGTGACTTTAGAGCTGCAACAAAAGAAGCTACACTTTCATGGTCTCCTTGACACCTTCGGTAGAATTTGAATCTTTCACAGATCACTATAACCTGGGATTTGTAGCGATTGTTGAGTGGAGATTAATTCCTCCAAAGTACATTTCTTAGGAGATTTTGGACTCACTAAATCTGTAGTTAGACCAAAAAGTTTAGAACCCATAATAGACAAAAAAGCAGGAGCTTTCTTATCTTTCTTAATATCATTAGCTTCGAAATACAATTGAACCCTATCTATATATGTTGAAAATTTCTCAGATTCATCATACGGACCAACATTCCCAATGATTGACATGATGAAATTATAGGCAATAGCCTAATAAACCAATAGGAAATTAGCTAGGTCTAGGCTAAGTTCAAACACAGTCCAAATATAATAGGAATAGGCATATGCTATATTTAGGTTAGACAAACTTCAGTTAGGCTAGGTAGGACAAAATTAGGTTAGGTAGCAAAGAACAAGTCAGGTTAGATAACAGTCAAATACATTAGGATAGGCTACTTGTAACCCTTGTTGTCATTTGTAATAGGTTAGGTTAGGTATTCCTGTTCCCCTGCATTAAGAGTTAGATAGGTTGCGAGTATGGGCAACAACCAGAGCATGAACACAGCGGTATTAGGTTAGGATATGCACGGTAATTAGTTAAAACCAGCTAAATAAGCTAGAACTAACCAGTCGTTATATACCTGACTTACCGAATATATTATCACACTATCACTATGATATATGTTACTTAGCGGCATTAGAAATAGGGTTAGGGTTATGTTAGTAAGGGGAGGATATCGGAAAATTATAGGAAATATGTAGGAAATGCCTGGAGCTATTTGCAGGTGTCGTCCAATATCTCTCATAGTTGGCAGGAGAAAATAATAACTCTTCTTCTCATTAGAATTAGAGTAGGAATAATGTTTCTCAACAAAACATGTAAGGTAGATATTAACTTAGAATTAGTATACACTATGTACAATATTACCACTCCATTACAATTAATGCTAGATATTTCAATTTCTCTCTGCTAATCTTGATCTAAAATTTCAATTTTATATTACAATCAGAGCTTCCGGTAGCTTCTCAATTTTTTTATTGCAAATGTTTCCCACTTACTTTTACCATTACATTTCTAAATTGTGACATATTATTCGAAACCCTACTACCCAACACTTTTTTTCCTTATTTCAAAGCGAAAATTAAGATGCATTCCCACTCCAGCCATAAACCCAATCCACTCTTTTTCGTCTACATCTTTTCCCACTTTTATGTGGGGTTGATGTTTCTGGTCAGTTTTCTCCATTTGTTTCTGTCCAATACCTCATCACCCAACAAACCTTTAGACCTCTGGTCGTCATTGGTGCAATTCATCCACCTACGCTTTGGTCTCCCTCTCCTTCTCCTACCCTGTATATCCATTTCCATCACCCTCCTCCCAACACACTGTTCATCCCTCCTAACGACATGACCATACCATCTTAGTCTACTTTCTTGTATCTTATCTGATATTTCTCTAACTTTTGAGGTACCTCTAATTACCTCGTTTCTGATCTTATTCCTTCTTGTCACCCCACACACATCCATCTCAACATCCTCATCTCTGCCACATCCAGTTTTTTCTCTGGTGTCTTCTTTATTGCCCATGTCTCTGCTCCATACATCATCGCAGGTCTCACAACTGTCTTATGCACTTTACCCCTCAACTTAATCCTTATTTACTTGTCGCACAGCACCCCAGACACTTTCTTCCAGTTCTTCCATCCTGCTTGTATTCTGTGGGTTATTTCTTACTCTAGGTCACCATCCTCTGCTACTGTTTATCCCAAATACTTGAACTTTTCAACTCTTTTCAACACCTTCCCCTGCAAGTTGACCTCCCCATCCTCATCATCTCTTAACCTCAAGTACTCTGTCTTCTTCCTGCTGATTTTCAGCCCTCTATCCTCCATCACCCCTCAAGCTTCTCCTCCACTACCTCTCGTCTGTTGCTACACAGTACAATGTCATCTGCAAAGAGCATACACCATGGAGACTGATCTCTGATACCCTGGGTTACTACATCCAAGACCAGATTAAATAGATATGGACTCAAAGCAGAGCCTTGATGCAGACCAACATATACTGAGAGACTCTTCGTCAAGCCCACACTGCTCTTCCTCTGCCCTCTCATACATATCTTGGATGATTCGTACATATTTCTCGGGGACTCCCATTTTTCTAATACACCTCCAAACCTCTTGACGTGGTACTCGATCACATGCCTTTTCCAGGTCAATAAAGACCATATGCAGTCCTTTCTGTCTCTCCCTATGCTTTTCCATCATTTGTCTCAAGGCAAATATGGCATCCACTGTCCCTCTTCCAGGCATGAAGCCAGACTGTTCATCCCCAATTGTCGTTACCTCTCTGAGTCTCCTCTCTATGATCTTCTCCCATATCTTCATAGTATGACTTAACAACTTTATACCTCTATAGTTTCCACACTCCTGAATGTATCCCTTCCCTTTATAGATTGGGATGATTAAGCTTCCTCTCCACTCCTCTGGCATCTTTTCCTGACTAAAGATCTTTTGCATTAAGTCCCACAAGATATCTATGCCTTCCTCTCCAAGACTCTTCCATACCTTCACTGGCATCTTATCAGGTCCTGCTGCCTTTCCATTTTTCATTTTCCTTACTGCCAGCTCTACCTCTCTTCTAGCCACTGTTGTTGTAACTGCTTCATTTGGAAATCCATCTTCAAATACTGCTCTTGGGTTCTCTTTATATAGTAATCCTTCAAAATAAGTTGCCCATCTGCTTTTTATTTCATCCTCTTCTGCTAGAACTACTCCATAGTTATCCTTTATTTGTCTTACTTCGGTCAAGTCCTTGGTTGCAGCATCTCGGGCCTTGGCAATTCGCCATAGTTTCTTCTCTCCTTCTGGTATTTCCAGCTCTTCATAGACTTCATTCAATTTCTCTGCCTTTGCTTTTGCTACTGCTCTCCTTGCCTCCTTCTTTGCCTGCTTGTACTCTTCTTTATCCTGCTCCAGGCCTGATAAATCTGCCTTTTTCTTAGATTCTTTCTTTTTCTTCACCCATTCTTGCACTTCCTCATTCCACCGCCATGATTCTTTATCATTTAGGAGTTTCCTTCCTGATGACTTTCCAAGTACCTCCTCACCAACCCTCAAAATCACCTTACTATTCTCTATCCACCATTCTTGTACATCTTCATGCAACCTAATCGCTTCCAACACTCTTCCCTTAAACATAGCTCTCAGTTCTGCATCTTTCAATCTCCACCACTTTATCTTTGGGTCCATCCTCGGCTTCTTACTTTTCCTACATTTCCCGAGCCTGCAATCAGTTACTACTATCCTATGTTGCACTGCTATACTCTCCCCATTTATTACTTTACAGTTGCTAATCTCCTTCAGATGGTCTCTCCTACACAAAAATAAATCTATCTGGCTCTCCCTTCCACCACTACTGTATGTAATCAAGCTCTTTTCCTTTTTATCAAAGAATGTGTTGACCAATGCCAGATCAAATGCCACTGCAAAATCGATCACTCCCTCTCCCCCCTCATTTCTCTCGCCCACCCCCCATGAAATCTACCTATCCCAGCCCTCCCAATTCCCAAGTGGCCATTGAGATCTCCTCCCAAAATTACCCTCTCCCTCATAGGAATTGTTCTAAGCTCCTGGTCCATTTCCTCCCAAAATGCATCCTTCACCTCCGCTGTACAACCAGTTTGTGGGGCATTGGCACATACCACATTGACTACCGTTTCTCCCAGTCCCAGCTTTAAACTCATAATTCTGTCACTCTTTCTATTCACACCAAGTAAGCTTTCCTTTAGGTCTTTGGATAGCATTACTCATACACCATTCCTCTCTTCCTCATTTGCTCCACTATAGAACAATTTGCAACCCTCACCAAGTTCCCTCGCCTTATTTCCTTTCCACCTGGTCTCCTGCACACATAGCACTCCAATTCTCCTCCTCTCCATTAGGTCAATCAATTCTTGCCCCTTCCCAGGCATCGTCCCCACATTAAGAGTGCCCACCTGCAGCACCACCTCTGACACTCTCCCTCGAGCTTGCCTCTTTAACCCAGCCTGCCCATGACTGGGTAGCCCTTGCTGTCTTTCCGGAGGGGTCAGGTGAAGCCCCAACGCGTCGCCTAAGGGGAACGCCCTAGTATGGTGATTATTCTCGCTATCGGTACTGGCCATATTTTGGTTTTGGCAAAATTTTTATGGCCGGATGCCCTTCCTGCCGCCAACCCTCCCAAATCCACTCTGCAGACTTTTTATTAATGCCCTATAAATGCTAAATTCTAAAGTCACTGAAAAGGAGACAGAGAGAAGATATATGACAATTTGGAATACTGATAATTGAAAACAAAACTATGCTTCAGCATAATGCATGTGTAACATAGTAGATGCTACTGAAAGTATACGTCATTATAAAAGCACAGCAGAAATTCCATTATATAGACAAATAAAAGGAGATAACTCAAGTAATTAAGGAGGAAAAGTGGAATAAATTCTTAAAAGATTAAAGTACCTTATGAATGAGGATATGTATATAGAAACATGGACACTAATAAGCAGAATATATATTAGCATAGATGGTCAACTTTAATTCTAATTGAAACATTGTTAATATATAAAAACAATTCCTTCCTCATTCCAAACACTATATATAATTCATCTGCAATTTAAAAGCTACTAATATAAATAAAACTCCTCTTTTCTTAAAGTTTCAATGGATTTACCAGTTCAAATTATCATTAAATTTGTATAAAAACCTTTTATGCTCAACACCATGCTACATCCTGCTACAAGTAGTTTGGTAGACACAACTGAACAGAAAAAAGAAGTACTAAAACTTTATACCAGTTTGATAGCCCAGAAACCACCTGTAAAATTCAGCCAACAATAGACATATTCAACAGTAATTTTAACAAATTTAATAATCATATTTACAAAGTGTATTTCTATAAGATTATAAAAAAAACCTTCTCTTAAAGTATTTTACAATGCTCGATCGTGTCTGTATCCAGCTTCCACCTCCGAAATGATCCTATAATCAACAAAACTTATGTATTTAGTCACAGTTTAAAAGGCAATACATGCATTAGTCCAAAACACAGTTTATTAAATACCTGCAGGCTAGATTTTAAAGCCTGAGTATGAATATCAAGCCGTTACAAAAGCTGCTGCAATGTTACATCCCAAACAAAATGCAACAGCTAAAGAATATCCCAAAAAGTACTTAAATGACGTCAAAAGACAATGACTGACCTCTACAACATTGTTGTTGATATTCCAACCTGAGGTGGAACAGTCTACGGGGCTCTGAGGTCTGTATGTGTAGTAAACAATGAGAGTTCTAGAATTTCTATGCATTCCAACAATGCAATCCCGATCCTGGAGGTTTCCACAATATATAAAAATTCTGAAGTTTACCAAACTACAGATGCATTGTAAATTATAATGACAAAAGATTACATAAAGGCCAATTGCCGTATACAATATTTACAAGGTCTGTAATCTATCGTTACAATATTTACAGATTCATATCAATAATACATTGCTCATTCTCAAACAATCCATCAGCAGTTTTGTGGCACGTTAAACATTTTTAGATAAGTTGAGATTGTCAACCCTTGATACCATTTACATATTAGATGTTTCTTCAAACATGTAATATACCTTCTCTCCAACAGTCTTATACTAAACATATAAATATGGAAAAATGCTTAAACAACGGCAGCAAGTCACCTAAGCTACATAAGGCAACAGTCAATGCCTTATGTAAATTTTTCAGAATAAAACTGAATGAAGAAAATTGCAGATGTAAGGTCAACAAGCAGGGAAGAAGTTGCTTCATAAAAGTTGAATAAAGATGTTCACAGCAGTTTTACAGGTTGTGTGGTTTTCTATAACAGCATTCCACCCTTTTAGACTCACTTTTGATACAGGTGAAGGAAACTGCCCACCACTATTATTAACCAGATAATCTATCTTTCTTAGGTGAGTTCTAGTTTACGTAAGGAGTTGAGCATCCTCTGCCTCACATAGATCTTGTATTACCTCTTTTCTTTTTGGAGATAGGTAGAGTCCATTCTAGTGAGGAGCTGAGCATCCTCTACTTATCAGAGATAAGTTTCTCTTTCCCAATCTGCAATTTTACTTTCTTCCTTGGAAATGGGTAGGTTTTATCCAAGTGAAGAGTTGAACATCCTCTGCTTTCCCTTCGTTCCTTTTCACTTACTTTACAATTAATTCTTTCCATCTTCTGAGGTGGAGGGCAATAATATTACCCCTGCGTTTCCGTGCATGTTCCTTAAGTTAACTAAATGGGGCTAAACAAGGAAATTGAAAAATTCTCCCTTCGTATTAAATACAAAAGAAGAGTCAAGGTCTTCCTCTAACTCGGCCACCCTACTAATGAGGTATCATGGCCCTTGCATATAGCTACATTGGTAATACAGGTAGTAAAAAGTAGTAATAAGTATAACAACTCTATTAAAGACGTGCATTACAAAGGTATACATATTAGATCAAGAGAAAAATTATGATTAAATATTATAAAGGAGTATAGTGATGACCCTCACATACAGGCAAAAAGGCAAACCAAAACTAAAAAAAAAAAATATTTTTTCATACATATAATTACTACTAAAAGCCAGCAAACATCCTTTTCAGACCAATATTATCATTATCCATACATGCTCCTAGCACACTCAAATTCTTTTGTCTCTGTACAACACTATATGCTTCATGACATTCACTTCTGTTGAAGAATGCACAATTACCTCGATGTCAACATCAGTAAGGATTTCTCCATGTGATTTTCATCTTCCTTGATAATGTCAGTGAAGCCCTCCCTACATATTTCTTTGGCTATCTGCAAGTGTCCTGACATACATCGATTGTTCTGAAACCATTGAAATTGTCTACTACTTCACTGCATAAAGCCTTCCAGTAGGCAATGACTCTCCTAGGCTTTAGGGAGTTGAGAGCCTCAGAAATAAAAAAATAACTGTGAGGCTTTTCCACAATTCTATCATGTTGCTCTCCGGGTGAACATCATGTGTCACAGATATCCTGACAAAGCTAAGGTCGGTGTACATTGACTTTATGATGCCTTGATCAATTGGCAACAGAAATGTCATTATATTTGGAGGCAGGTACAGTACTTTAAAATTTTAAATTATATATAAAACCAATTGAGTATGGCCAAGAGCTCTGTCTATAACAAATAGACCTTGAATGGCAGCCCCTTCTTCCCAAGGAATTTCTTGCCTTCAGGTATAAAGGAGTGATGGAGACAATAAAAATAAAAAACAACAACTGACACCCAAGCCTTATCATAAACCTTATATTCATATATCCTGGGGACTGCTTAGCATCCTCATGAGAGTATATGCGATTAAATATTTTCTTCCATAAAAGAGGTGTTTCAGCAAAGTTGTCGACTATTTTCCCTTTTTTTTTTTTTATGTGTGACACTGGAGCAGGCAAGAATATTGCCATCAATGGGCATCAAGAAAACATTAAGATGAAGAAAGAGTAGAAGCTTATGGACAAGGCAGATATAAGAGAATGATACACAATAGAAAAAGGACAGACTGAAAGAATAGATGAAGTAATGAAGAGCTGAAGATATGGCATGATATGATGATAGATTAACTTTTTGAGAGAAGATAGTTCATAACAACCAGGAAAGACAGAGGTTGGAAGAGAGTTCCAGAGTCTGGAGGTGAATGGGAAGCAGCAGTCGTAGCACCAACCAATCCTTGAGCTACAAATCTCCACACAGTACCTGTGAGACTTGGCCGCTTGGTGAGTATTACAAGGCCTATGCAGCAGGGGTGGAATGCAACTTGCCAACTCATCAGAGCAGCAATGGAAGTAGTAACGATAGAAAAGAGAAAGGTATGATTGCCTTATATTCAACCCTCAAAAAGATAAGCATAAGAAGAAGTACCCCAGATGTGCGAGAAGTATTTTAAGCAGGGACGGATAAGACCTTTATAGATTTTACATACCTGGAAAAAGAAAAAATAATGCTGAAAACAAAACAGAATCCTCAAATTTTTAGATGCAGATTTAGAAATTTGTATTATGTGACTCCCCAAAGACAAGTTTAAAATAATTAAAAGGGTAAATTTTTTAAGTTTTGAAGACAATAGGGCTATCAGGAGGAGAAGAAGATAAAGAGATAGCTACTAACTGTGTCTTGGAGGCATTAACTTCAACTAAATTTTGGGTGCCTCACTCAGATACTTTGTGTAAATCAGAGTTGAGAGTTGAAGAAAGAGTGATATAAGACTATTTATAAGTAACAGATGAAGGCAGAGAAACATTGAAGGGTGGAATCGTCAGCAAAGGCATGGAGAAGTGAGGAAGATGGAGACTGGTAAAGATCATTGATGGAGAGAAGGAAAAGAGTAGGTGAAAGAACAGAGCCCTCTGGACCACCACTGGTAACTGGGAATGAGCCAGATGTCGCACTGTCAACAACCACAGATATAAAGTGGTCAGAAAGAAAACTGGAAGTCAGAAAACAGAGAGAAGGGGTAGAGCTATAAGCAGGAAGTTTGGCTAACAGACTCTGTCAAAAACCTTAGAGATATCAAGGGTGACGACAAAGGATTCCTCATAGTTCTTCAGAGAAGATGACCATACATGTGTGAGATAGGACAGAAGGTCACCATTGGATCTTGCCTTGTGGAAGCTGTACTGGTGATAAAAAATAAGTGAGTTAAATTCGTTTCAAGAAGTGAAAATTAAGTAAAGTTTCAAATACTTTAGCGATAGCAGAGGTTAGGAAAATAGGTTGGTAGCTGGAAGGAATAGAGTGGACACCCTTATTAGGAACACGCTTAACTAGAGCGTACTTCCAAGATAAAGGATGGACGCTATTGAAAGCAGGAGGCGAATATGATAGCAGAGCATGGCAGCCAAATCATCTGCAAAATCCACTCCTTAGGTTACCTTGCAGGAAAACCATCTGGTCCAGATGCCTTGTTTATCTTAAGACATCGAAGAATCATATGGACTTTGCATGAAAAAAGGATATGAGAGGCCATAGAGTTAAAGAGGGATAGCCTTTTTCAGTGATGACTGTTTCGAGGTATTCAAGGAACACCTGTGCTGCCTCAGTGTCAGTCAATGTCCAATCTCCCGTTAGTCTCAAGTTCTTCAGATTATGGCATGTTATTAAACTATGCAGCCAGCCTTTGCTAGATTCATACTTTTTCACTGCCGATGTGCTTGCACACCCACTGAAATTTGCATACACCTTTAGTGCCCTTTCATGCAAGATATATCCATCAACAAAGACAAGTTCTTGGATCATTTCTCTAAACACATGTTTAATGATTTCTCAATTTTTACAAGCACTGTATCATTAAGAAACCATTTTTGATGTTGCACGTGTTTTACGAATTTCCTTTTCCCTTTGCTTTATTGTATGTACGACTAGGCATACGCTTCCAGAATAAGCCAGTCTCATCCACGTTAAATACCTGTTCAGCACTGTAACCCTCCCTTATTATCTAAGCCAAAGCAATAGGAAATATTTTTGCTGCTTGTTCATATCACCCAGCAGCTTCACCTTGCACTCTTATGTTGCAAATTAGCACAAGCCTTAAAACTATTATACAAACCTACTAGCCACATATTTTCTCTTTTCAAGGCTACGAACAATATTTTAGCCTTTTCTTGTATTATCATGAGGCTTACTGAGATACACTGGTGATTCTGGTCTTCAAGCCAAAGCACTGGTAATCTCTCCATCTCAACCATAAGGCAACAATGCTGCCCAGTGATCACAGTGGACATCATAGGAGTCAAATCTATCACGTGGTCACAGATGCAATCTTTGGCTTCAATGATTATAGCCAAGGTCATACGGGTTAATCCAAGATTGCAGCCAATATTTGTAATAGTTTCTCCCTTTTCAGCACGGATTACTGTTTCGAGTTTTATTTCCATGATGATGGTTTTTCTTTCCATCAGAGCACTGCTATCAGAACTATCGCCATTACACTTGGGAGACATAGTAACGTCTGTAAAAAGCGAACATGAGTGAAACGAACATGAGAGCAGATAAACATGAGGCACAATAAGGCGGGCGAAAATAAACTGAGTAACACTTCTTCTTCTAATACTGCATGACACAGTATTCATACACGACGATCAACAAACTATTTTGAATAAAATCATATTAACAGCTTGTGTTTGTTTTTTTTTATCAAATTCAATATACAGTGCTCCTTCGTTTATCGCAGGGGTTCCGTTCCAGGACCGGACGCGATAGGTGAAAATCCGCGAAGTAGGAGCACTATATATACATAGGTATTTTACATTTATTTTTACCTTTACTGTATAAACCCTCCCTGCACTGTTAACAAACAATCCATTACTTTATTAATAACAGCGTGCAAGTATAAATTTATAAGAACGTGATAGGTAAGCTTACAGTGAATGAGGTGATGATGACGTGTACATACTCCACAGCCAATGACAGCTTTACGGCTGCCAAGAGAAGAACATGGTAATGGGGAGTTGCTGTCGCTATTTCTTCTTTTGTGCAAAGATAATGTTGTAAGGAGTCATGGCATCGTCGATAATATTGCTGAAGTGCAACGAACTAACCATATTATTGTCATGCTCCTGCAACAGTTGTTGGAGTTCTTTTGCCATGTTATACATGGCTGCCAGACGTTCCAGTGTAAGGCCAGGTTCTTCGACCTCTTTGTGCATTTCCTCTGGTTGTGGTTGTTCTTCTTCTTCGCTCGCTAATTTTGTCATTTCCTCCAAAGTCTTCATCAGTCAAAGGCTGCGAGTGGCAGTCGATCAGTTCATTCATGTCTTCGTGAGTCATATCTTGAAAGCTTTCTCCTCCTAGAAATGCAACCAACTTCAAAGCTTTTGCAACTGTCGAGTTATGGACTTCGTCAGGAGCGAATCCCTTGTAATTGTAGATGAATTAGGGCCACAATTTCTTCCAGCTGGCATTGATTGTGGCTGGCTTCAGCTCTTTGATTGCATTTTGAATATTTTGAAGGCATGTAGCAATCATGTAGTTACACCAGTACGTCTTCAGTGCGAATTCTTTGTCCGCATCCATGGAGTCAACCAGGTTCGCAAGGGCATTTCGTGTGTAGAGGGCCTTGAACGCATGAATAACACCTTCATCCATAGGCTGAATCAGTGATGTAGTATTCAGTGGCAAGAACTCTACTTGAACACTGTCATATTGGAGATCAGTTGAGTGGCCACCAGCATTATCCATCAAACGAAGGACTTTATATTCAAGGCCTTTCTCCGCAAAATAAACTTTGACCTGAGGGATAAAGCATTAGTGAAACCAGTCCGATGTGAGGCTTTTCGTGATCCAGGTCTTATGCATCCAATACACTGGCAGCAGATTCTTATTTTTGTTCTTTAAAGCCTAGGGTTCTCAGACTTGTAGATAAGCCTGGGGTTTAACATGAAGCCCGCAGCATTTCTGTACATGACGAGGGTAACGCGGTCTTTGTGCGCTTCACCATGCACCAAGACGCTCTTTAGGCCTTAGTGTTTTGGAGAATCGCTGGAAGGTCCTGGACGTAGGTCATTGATATCTTCTCTCTCTTCCTCCTCACTTTCGCCACTGTCGTCGTCAGGTTTGTTTGCAGCGAATGTCTCGCACAGCTTCTTCGCCTTTATTTGGTTGATATTGGTGTCTAAGCTGATGTTCTTCTTCCTGCAATCAGCAATCCACAGGGCCAAAGCAGATTCCATCCGCACTAATATCTTATTGTGGGGTGTTACGACCCTCTTCGCTGTTTTACTAAAAGTAATAGTCGCTGTTTTCCTGATATTTGCCTCGTCTTTTTTTATGTATCGAACAGCAGATTGTTGATGCTGAAATGGCGGCCGAGATCCGCAAACCTTTTTCCTTCCTTCAGCATATCTAACAGTTTTACCTTTTCTGGTATGGTCAACATCTTCCTTTGCTGCTTTGGCTTACTACCAGAAGCCTTAGAAGATGAAGGACGCTTGGGAGGCATTGCACAGGTTGAAATACAAGTGTCACAAAATCACAAGCACAACGTATTAAGAAGCACAACGCGAATGGTGCACATGTGAGTAGACAGAAAGGGTGAGGCGAGACAATGGAAGATGCCGGGAGAATGAAGCTGCAATCAAAAAGCCAATCAGACCCCATGATACAGACCATACAGAAAAACAATTCTGTGATTCGTCGTCTCCCACCCATCAGCCAATAGCATCCCATGTACTATCTCACAAAGGTGCGACCCTTTGCATTTTCCAAGATGCCAATACAGTGTACACTATTGTACAGTATTTTACATGGTGCAATACTGAGTTACATGTTTAAATTTATGTTTTTTACTATTTTTTACTGTTTTATTCTTAGGCTAGGAAATACACTTTTTATCAATAAAATAATGAAAATACTGGAAATTTTAATATGTATTAGCTCATGTAGGAGCGACCCTTTTCGTTTTCCAAAACACCGATACCGGTATCGTATTATACACGGTGTAATACTGTGAGTTACATGTTTAAATTTATGTTTTTTTACTATTTTTTACGGTTTTATTATTCTTAGGCTAGGAAATACTTTTATTATCAATAATGACAATAATGGAAATTTTAATATGCACTATCTCACGTAGGTGCAACTCTTTGCGTTTTCCGACATGCCAATACCGGTATCGTACTTTCTACGGTTCCGAGTTACATGTTTAAATATATGTTTTTTACTATTTTTTACTGTTTTATTATTCTTAGGCTAGGAAATGCCTTTTTTTATCAATAAATTAATGGAAAAAAAAATTTCCATAAAATAATGAAAATACTGAAAATTTTAATATTTCCTCATATCGTGGATTCTCGCATATACCCAGAAAAAAAAATTGCCAAAACAACCGCGATGCACTGAATTTGCGAAAGGTGAACCTCGATATAGCAAGGGAACACTGTAATCCTTCAATATAACCAAAAATATAAACAAATAAATAAATAAAGCCCTTAACTTGATATA
This sequence comes from Halocaridina rubra, assembly GCA_037179515.1. Lineage (NCBI taxonomy): Eukaryota > Metazoa > Arthropoda > Malacostraca > Decapoda > Atyidae > Halocaridina > Halocaridina rubra. Next base: position 18,811 of record JAXCGZ010020955.1, on the reverse strand, counting down.
TACAAATACAGCTGTGCTGCTACCTGTGTATTTGTCCGCCGTGCTCACAAACTGTTCAGCGAGTACGGTTTGAATTTACCACACCAGCCAGGCAGGTAGAAAAATTAATTTACTGATAATTCATTAATCATTTATTGGGCTCCAATGTGACGATATAACTTGAACAATGTTATGCAAAGACTCCCCCTGTGCGTATATATATATATATATATATATATATATATATATATATATATATATATATATATATATATATATATATATATATATATATATATATATATATATATATATATATATATATATATATATATATATATATATATATATATATATATATATATATATATATATATATATATATATATATATAGTAGTGACTGCAACCATGAACGCTTGTTCCCAGGAACAAAATTTTTAACAAATTTTGACCCAAATCACGAACAAAAACCAACCCACATACACAAATGTGCCGCCCAGGCGACCACGTTTCTCGCTCGCCAGCTCTCAGTTCTGCATTGGTGCCCGCGCTGTGTAGTTCGTTTGTGATCTGTTCGTAGTTCTTGCATTATTCACCATTGTTTTGCCTTTCAGATAGCCCTTATTATGGCTCCTAAGAAATTTAAAAGCATTAGTGACAGTGGCATCAAACACCCTAGATGCATAACAGAGGAAATGAAGAAAGAAATAATTTCTAAGCATGAAAATGGTGTTCGTGTGTCTGATCTTGCCACACAGTATAACATGGCGAAATCGACTATATGTACTATGTTAAAGAGTACAGAGATCTTTAAGGCGACTGACGTGGCTAAGGGAGTAAATATATTAACAAAGAAAAGGTCACAGTTAATACAAGAGCTAGAAAAGTTATTATTGCTGTCGATAAATGAAAAACAGTTGGTTGGAGACAGTATTGACAAGGCCATAATATACGCTAAGGCTTTGCAAATCCACCAATATTTAATAGCGAACTCTCAGAGTTCTAGTGGCGCTAAACTAGAGGAATGTAAAGACAGCAGAAGCTGGTATGAACATTTTCATTGACGAACTGAGATCATAGCGTCATTGGACAGGGAGAAGCAGCTAGTTCCGACAAAAAAGCAGCGGATTTTTACGTGAAGGAATTCGTTAATTTTATAGAGAGTGAAGTTTATATCCCACAACAAGTTTTTAATTGTGATGAAATGGGACTCTTTTGGAAGAAAATTCCCAAAAAAACCTATATAACCCAAGAGGAGAAGTCACTGCCAGGCCACAAACCAATGAAAGACAGGCTTACACTTTTATTGTGTGCTAATGCTATTGGGGACTGTAAGATCAAATCTTTTTTAGTTTACCACTCAGAAAATCCGAGTATTTTTAAGTGCAATAACGTGTTGAAGGCTAGCCTTCCGGTAATGTGGAGGTCAAATCCAAAGGCTTGGGTCACGTGGATTTTATTCCTGAGTGGTTTTTTGAAGTGTTTGCACCAGCAGTGAAAAATATCTTGAAGAAAATTATTTGCCCCTAAAGTGTCTCAAAATGGATAATGCTCTTGCCCATCCTCCAGGTGTGGAAGATCTTACTATACTGTACAATTTCATATAAGTCAAATTTTTGCCTCGCAACACCACTCCTATCCTTCAGCCCATGGACCAGCAGGTAATTCCCAATTTCAAGAAGTTGTATACAAAGGGTCTTTTTGCCAGGTGTTTCCAGGTCACCAATGACACAGATCTGATTCTTCATGATTAATGGAAAGACCACTTTTATATCTTCCACTGCATTGGCCTCATTGAAAAAGAATAGGTCTCATATTGCACGCTGAACTTTGCCTGGAGGAAAATTTGGCCAGATTGTGTGACTGATAGAGACTTTGAAGGCTTCAAACAAACAAACAAACAAACTTTATTTCCATTTCAATACAATGGGTATTCGTCAGCCAGGGCAAGCCCCAACCCCCCACTGTGGTGTCCAACCACAGCAGTTCCTGCCAGTAAACAGCTTAAACTCTCGGTCTTGGACGGGAACCAATCTTTCGACCTCGTGAATGCGAAGCCAGCATGTTACCACTGTACTAGCATGCAGGCTATTCAAATTATGAATGAAATTATGGCCACAGCCAAAATTTGGGCTTGGAGGTCAATGAGGAGGATATGAAGGAGCTGGTGGAGGACCACAGAGAAGAACTTACCACCGATGAAGTAATTGAGTTGTAACGTGAACAGGTGAAAATTCTCCAAGAGGAGCAGTCACCGTAGGAGGAGGATGAGAGGGTAAAGGTGTCCAGTGAAGAATTTAAAGAAGTTTTTCGTAAGTGGAATGATGTGCAGCTTTTATTGAGAATCATCACCCAGATAAAACTGTAGGCAATAGAGTAGTGAACAGGGTAAATGACAATGTGATGAATATTTTTAGAAAAATTTACCAAAGAAGACAAATTTCTCTGGATCGTTTCCTTGTGCCAGTAGGCATGGAAGCAGCTACAAAAAAAGAAAAGAGAGAAAACACTAGAAATACAGCCTGTATTGGAAGAATTCCCTAACGTTTTTATGGAAAGGGACACTCCTTCCAAAAATTAGTCCCCCTCCTCCTCCACTACCATCGATGTATGCCAACAACAATCATCCACAAAGGTAAATACAGTACTGTACCATGTTTTATTTTAGTAGAGCAGAATTTCTTTCTATCTTTAATGTAATTTTCCTTTTACAAATATAATGCATACAACCTGTATTATGTTTCATGTTTTTAAAGAATTGAAAAATTTTAAAATGAATATTTAATGTGACTAGGAACAGATTAATGGAATTTATATGCCTCTCATTGGGAATATTAAATCTAACCCATAAACAAACCATCCCACAAACAAGGTTTTGGGAATGGATTAAATTCATGGGTTGGGGGCACCACTGTGTGTATATATATATATATATATATATATATATATATATATATATATATATATATATATATATATATATATATATATATATATATATATATATATATATATATATATATATATATATATATATATATACAGTGTTCCTTCAATTATCGCGAAGGTTCGATTCCGGGACCCGGCGCGAGACAGGAAAATTGCGGAGTAGGATCAGCCTATATGTACATAGATATTTTTATTTATTTTTACGTTTACACCGTATACAGTGATCCTTCACTGGATCGCGTTTTCACTGTACCACGGTTATTTTTTGGCAAATTATTATTTTTTTTTTGTGGGTATATGCAAAAATATTAAAATATTAAAAAAATAAAAATTCTCAGTATTTTCATTTTTTTATTGAAAAAACATATTTCATTTTCTAATTGATAAAAAAAAATTATTTCCCAGCCTACGAATAATAAAACAGTAAAAAATATAGTAAAAAACATAAATTTAGATATACGTACGTACAGTATAACTCACAGTATTGCATCATGCGAAACAGTGTCCGATAGCGTACAATGTATTGGGGTTGCAGCTACGTGAGCTAGCATATATATTTATATTTCCAGTAGTTTCATGATTTTATTGATAAAAAAAAAGTATTTCTTAGCCTAAGAATAATAAAACAGTAAAAAATAGCAAAAAACAGTATTGCAACATGTAAAATACGATACCGCTATCAGCGATTCGGACAAAGGCTTCCACCATCTTCCATTGTCTCGCCTCACTCATTCAGTCTAACTCACGTGTGTGCCGTTCACGTTGTGCTTATTAATACGTTTTGCTTGTGATTTTTTTACTCGCATATTTTAACCTTTGCAATGCCTCCCAAGCATTCTTCATCTTCTAAGGCATCTTGTAGTGAGCCTAAGCGGCAAAGGAAAATGTTAACCATAACACATTAGGTGAAACTCTTAGATATGTTGAAAGAAGGTAAAAGGTTTACAGATGTCGGCCGCTATTTTGGCCTCAATGAATAACAGCCGTAAAGCTGTAATTGGCTGCGGAATAATTTCCACAGCCATTTTTGGTCCATCCTGGTGTCACAATAATCTTATTTAAAAAAAAAAAAAAAAAAAAAAAAAATGGGGGGGGTTATTCGCGAAATCCGAGTTTTTACTATTATTTTTTGGGGGCGTTATTGCAATTTCGTGGACAAAAAAATCGTGTATAAAAGGAACAAGATATATATATATATATATATATATATATATATATATAATATATATATATATATATATATATATATATATATATATATATATATATATATATATATATATATATATATATATAAAATTACTTTTTGTCTACGAATTATTGGTTATGAATCAGAAATATGCTAATAATAAAAGGAAAACATTTATTCACATACCAACAACATACATTTTCTCTAATAAAGATGATACAGTAAACTTAACTATAAAACCATACACCATTACTATAATACGAATTAATTCCTACAAAAGCTCATATCTTTATCATACAAAATCGGAAATTCCTTGTATATATAGCCACAATAAATGCATCTCAAGCTGTAATGCCAAAGTAGCTCTCTCTCCTACACCTTACCATCTCTTTCACATACGCCTCTGTAATATGAATTCATATCAAAGAAGGTATTCCACCAAGGTCTTTTCCATTAATGTTACTTGCATGTGCAATGCTATGAATTATTTATCTTGCCTCTTTTATATATACAGTAATCCCTCGCTATATCGTGGCTCACCTATCGCGGTTTTTTTTGGTGAGTTTTTTTTTTCTGGGTAGATGCGAATACATTAAAATTATATTTATAACTGTGTTTTCCTTACTTTTATATTTTAAAGATTATATATTGTACTATCATGGCCACTAAATGCCCAGGAAAAGACTGTATAAGTGCTTGTACTCCCATATAAGGCAGAATGGCAATAATTCTTGAAATAAAATTGCAAGGGTTGAGCCGTCATGAGAGTGGTGAGAGTATGGTCGCCATTGAACAGGCGTTGCATCTCAGTGAATGTATGTACGTACACACTATCCGTGAAAATGAAGAAAAAATAAAAGTGCCAAAACTGGTTTTAGTTTAACTGCGGCTTAGTCTTTATATTCTTGATCGGATATTATGGGGAAAACGGAAAAAATGGTAAGTAACAAGTTTTCATATTGTCGATTGGATATTCTGGAGAAATGGGAAAAATGGTAAGTGTACGACACTGCTTCCACGAGTATAAGCATAGTTTACCCTAGATCTGGACAAAAATTTCCCTAAATCCATATTGAGTACCCTAAACGTAATAAAATTCATTATTATTATAATTATTATTATTATTATCATTATTATGATGATTATTATTATATACTCAACGTAGATATCACTCATCATCATTCTCTGATTACCCTAAATTAGGGTATTTTATCCAGTGTGTGTGGATATATTTATAACTGTTTGTGTTGTCAGTTCTTTGTGTGGATATATTTATAATTGTTTGTGTTTTCAGTTCTTTTAAATTTTAGAGATAACTGTATAACTGTACTATAATATCATGGCTAGTTGCATAATGAAAAAATTTAGTTTTCTAGTCTTGCTTTTGGTAATTGTTTCTTATGTTTGGCAGATAGAGGTTCATTCTCCTCTTCTAATACCAGTTTATACCACTTATGTCAAGTGCTCACTGCCACCTCACGCATCCCATACCTGTTGGTCACCGTATAATAGAGTGAGTAGAATGTGTGTTATCTTTTTATATAAAGTGAGTAGAATGTTTTTTTTTTTCCAGTAATTCAGGGATTGCATAATGAAAAAAATTTAGTTTTCTAGTCTTGCTTTTGTTAATTGTTTCTTACGTTTGGCAGATAGGGGTTCCTTCTCCTCTTCTTATACTGCTGACGTCACATGCTCACTGCCACTATGCTTGTCCAATGCCTGTTGCTCACCATATAATAGAGTGAGTAGAATGTCATCTTTTTTTTTTTTACAGTAATTCAGGCATTGCATAATTATTACATTTTTTAGTTTTTTAGTATTGCTAACCTGTTTTACATTTAGGCATTGCATAATTATTATTTTTTTTCGTTTTTTAGTCTTGCTTTCGTTATTTATAATTGTTATTTTATCTTTGTTTACATTTCCAGATAGAGGTTCGTTCTCCTACATTCTCCTTCTCTTCTATCACTTAAGTTACGTGCTCACCGCCACCATGCACATCCCAGTGTACTGTATGACTGATGCCCACCGCATAATACAGTATATATTTTTAATACCGAACTACCGCGATAAGTGAGGCAACCATGTGTGTGTGTGTATATATATATATATATATATATATATATATATATATATATATATATATATATATATATATATATATATATATATATATATATATATATATATATATATATATTATATATATACAGTGTTCCCCCGGTTATTCGCGTTTCTTGGTTCGCGTTCTCACTGTATCGCGGTTTTTTTTTTTGGCAATTTTTTTTTTTTTTTTTTTTAATTGTGACACCAAGATGGGCCAAAAATGATAAAATAAAGCAGACTTTATCAGGTTGTAAAGAGAAACAGAGATGGAGAGTGTAATGACCTGTCAGATGTGAAGGGATTATAAAAGATGTGTAATGAATATCCAGCTCTCTGCTGGGTTTTAATATACCTCTGCATTACTTTCATGATGTCTATTCCAATAATTCTGCTTAGATCTTATTATTATTATTATTATTATTATTATTATTATTATTATTATTATTATTATTATTATTATTATCATTGGCAACAATAATTTTCCTTTGATGATGATTGTGGAGATTATTATCATCATCATCATTATTATCATTATTAAGGGCTCATCATTGTTTGTACATCTGTTGGTTTATTTACTTTTAATAACTGTGTAAAGTGCCCCTCCCTAGTTGGCTCTGACAAAGAGAGTGTGGGGGGTTGGGTAGAATAGAATGTTAGAGAGAGAGAGAGAGAGAGAGAGAGAGAGAGAGAGAGAGAGAGAGAGAGAGAGAGAGAGAGAGAGAGAGAGAGAGAGAGAGAGAGAGAGAGAGAGAGAGAGAGAGAGAGAGAGAGAGAGAGAGAGAGAGAGAGAGAGAGAGAGAGAGAGAGAGAGAGAGAGAGAGAGAGAGAGAGAGAGAGAGAGAGAGAGAGAGAGAGAATCTTTAAGTAACTCTTGTTCATTCAACCAAAACTACATTATTTATAGTAAAAATAATGGTTTAATTACGAATTCGTAGTAATAATGATAATGATAATAATAATAATAATAATAATAATAATAATAATAATAATAATAATAATAATAATCTCCCCAATCATCATCAAAGGAAAATTATTGTTGCCAATAATAATAATAATAATAATAATAATAATAATAATAATAATAATAATAATAATAATAATAATAAGATCTACGGAGAAGATTTAGAATAGACATCATGAAGGTAATGCAGAGGTATAGTAAACCCAGCAGAGAGCTGGATATTCATTACACATCTTTTATAATCCCTTCACATCTGACAGGTCATCACACTCTCCATCTCTGTTTCACTTTACAACCTGATAAAGGCCGTTTTATTTTATAATTTTTGGCCTGTCCTGGTGTCATAATCATCTTAAAAAAAAAAAAAAAAATTAAGTCTGATCCTACTTCGCGATTTTCCTGGTTCGCACCGGGTCCCGGAACCCAACTACCGCGATAAGGGAGGTAACACTGTATATATATATATATATATATATATATATATATATATATATATATATATATATATATATATATATATATATATATATTTATATATTTATATATATATATATATATATATATATATATATATATATATATATATATATATATATATATATATATGTATATGTACTGTATATATATATATATATATATATATATATATATATATATATATATATATATATATATATATATATATATATATATATATATATATATATATATATATATATATATATATAAACTCTACATTGTATTTTTTTTAACCAGACCAGCAATTACATTGGTTTTCTGCTATCTATGCACATATTCAATGCTTTATAAATGCAACCTACTATAAATTGAACAAATTCCTATAATTGGTTTCCTCTATTATGAAGATCAATTCAAAGTTTATATGTACCATACTTCATTATTCAACAACAGATTATAAACCTAGCCACTGGAGTGGAGAAGCCGGTCTGTTTTGATGCAAGTCCAAAGTCTGAATAATCAGGATGGTTATGCTAGAAGGGGCATTCAGCATAAAACTTGTGACAAACAATAGTGCAATCCTCAAGTTTTTGTGCCTGATGGATCGAGGCCTGGATTGCCAATGATCACCTCCCGTACTGGTCAGCAGGGTACCAATGTGGCATATCCAGACGTAGGGGAAGAGTGTAGAGGTTATCAATGCTGCTGAATACAAGAGTAATTTTAACCTAAACTTATAAATTTGCAACCATCACTCTCTGTTTAAAGCATGAATTATGCTTTATCCCAAGAATAAAATTATATACTATAGATCATATTTCATTATTAGAATACATAGCACCATTATTAGCAGACAATAAGACATAAGATATTAATATCTATGTATGGATTGCCCATTTAGGGCGTTACGTAATCCTAAGTCTTGTTAAGGGTACAAACAAGAAATTTCCAAGTGAAAAACTAGCTACAAATACTGCATTCAAATAATAGAGAGAATTATACTTTAAAATTTATATTTTTTTCCATAAATTTCAAATTTATCATCTTGCCTATAACTTTGACCTTGTTGAGCCATCCTCCTCATCAGGTGTTGGATTATATCTCCAATCATAGGCAGGTAACTTGTCATGTTCTGTGAAAGGAACAAACAAGATATTCCAGAGAAGGGTTAGCTGTAACTATCTATATCGTAAGTACTGTATTCATTTCATAGGATAATAACTTACCTTGTTCTGTGAATGAAAAAAAAAAAAGGAAGCAAGGTTTTAGGCATTATTAAGCACCTGCTTTTGGAATAAACATGCACACTCGAGGCTAGTGATTTGACATATTTTGAGAAGAAAACAGTCAGTTTAGTTTGAAAAGTAAAGCAGAACACAAAAGAATGTCTTTTCTGTTAATTGTTTTTACTTAATAGTTTTCCAGGGTATTACAGGAAACAACTGGAGGGCAACTACTGATCCTTCACAGTCTGAATATCTGCCTGCTGTAATTTATTCTAACATTCTCTTTTACTCTGCAAATTCGTCTTTCTTTCCTGAGAGTGAGGTGACAATAATATCACCTCCGGGTTCCAGTCGTGGAAGTCAGTTACAAAGAATTGAGTAAGGGGAGTGGGAATCTCTCCCCATATGTATTTTCCTCCTACTAAGAGTCAGTACACACATGGGAGCTCTGGCAGGAAAACTCCAACCAGGGCCCTAATAACTGGTACTCTGAATGTGAATGGTTGAGGAGTAAATGAAAGAAAATGATAGGTGATGAGTATGTTTGTGAGAGGGAAGGACTATTAGCAGTGAGTGAAACTTAAATTGAAAGACAAAGGTGAAAACATTTTAGGAGTTTGGTAAGTAAGGTGTCTGGAGCAGAGAAGATGATGGACGAGAAAGAGTGGCCCCGTTGGTGAGAGGATGTGTCATCAAGAAGTACGTGGGTAAATTGCGACTGGGATGAGAGGTGCAGATATTTCTTAGTGTATGGTCCTGGTAGTGAGAGAGGTGAGGAAGAAAGAGCAGGGTTTTGGATGTAATGTGAATGCACAGAGAGCTTTGGAATGATTGTGAATGTAACGTTAATGAGTGATAGGAATACTGGAGGATAAGAGAACGTGGATAGTGTAACTTGGAAGTACAGAATGCCTAAAAGATATGAAAATTGAAAGTGATAGTAATGTTTTGAAACAGAAACATGTGCATAAGTATAATGGATTCAAGCACTATTGGCAGTGGTGGAGAAGCTAACAGAGCATTAATGGATTATATAGTGGTGGACAAAAGGGAGACTGGAGGAATACTGAAGTGAGCGTTTAGAGAGGAGAGAGTGGTGAAATGTCTGACCATTATTCTGAGGAAGGAAAATTGAGGTGGAAGAATAGTATAAAAAGCAGAGGAGAGGGAAGAGGAAGGAAGGAATGAAAATTGGGCGAGCTGAGAAAGAAAAATATATCATGAAAGTCCCATGAGTGTGAGAAATGTAGTAATAGAGAGAGCAGGCAAGGGAGTGAAAGAAGAATGGAAGTTTTTAAAGAGGAAATTTTGAAGTGTGCAGGAGTGCGGGAGATGATTTGGCAAAAGTAGAGGAAAAGGTACTCATTGGAGGAATGAGGAAGTGAATGCAGCAGCAGTAGATATGAAGTATGCATATGAGGTATGGTTGCAAACGGGAAATGTGGAGGCATGTGGTGAATAGAATTAAGACAGGGTTAGCTATGCACATAATAAGAAAGATAAAGAGAAGAGTGGATGTAATGTGGAGAATATGATTGTCTGAGACTTTCGACAGGAATACAAAGATGCTCTGGAAGGAAGTGAGAAGAGTTGAGTCTAGGAGGTAGGAGAAGGTAGAGGGAGATGATTAGCAATTATTAGTAGACGAGAGGGAGGTGAGAGTGAAATGTATTAAGCATATCAGGGATTTGATGAATGTAGAAAAGGACAAAGAGGTAATGACTACAGCTGTCCATGACAGTGAAGAGAATAAGAGGGCAATTATAAAAGAGGAGGTACAGGTGGCAGTGAAAGCAATGAAAGAGAGTAACGCATGAGGATTAGATGAGTGTCAAGTGGAGTTGTTTAAAAAAATGGAAAAGCAAGAGTGAAATGGATGGAGAGGTTGATGAATGTGTATTTCGATGAAGGAAGGGTAATGTTGACAGGAGGAGTGCATGTACAGTCCATACATAAGGCATCAAGAAATAAATATGAACATAGTAGATTTAGAAGAATTAGTTTGCTGAGTGTGGTTGGTAAGGTGCATGGGAGTGTATTGACAAAGAGAATTAGGAAGAACCTAATGAGGGAAAGGACAAACAATGTGGTATAAGAAGAATAGGCAGCGTGGATCAAGTGGTATAAGAAGAAGAGGCAGCGTGGATCAAGTGTAAGTGGTAAAATAGGTGTGTGAGAAGTACCTAGAGTAAGGTAAGGACATTCACTGATGCGGATTTGTGAAGCATGTTGTAAATGTATGGTATAAGAGGAAGTTTGTTGGGTATATGAGGAAGTTTGTTGAAAGTGGAAAAAGATTTTATGAAAGTAATACAGAATGTGATAGTTGGGAATAGAGACAGTGATTGATATGTGATATATGTGGGATTACGTAAAGGTTGTGCGATGACTATGATTGTCCAATGTGTGTATGGATGGAGAGCTAAGGGAAGTAAATGCAAGAATTTTAGGCAGAAGTTTGGAAATAAGGAAGAGAATGAAAGGTTATGTAGTTTCATTTGAGAAACAGTAGTAAACAAATTATCTCTGCTCAATTGTAACAACTCAATATGAGTTCATTGTCAGAGCCTTCTTATACTGCCGAAATACATATGTGATTGTGAGATATTAATGACTATGATCAATAACATCCAGGATCATAGACCTACATATCCGGATATATTGGATATAAAAGGTATAGTCAACCATCTCTGCTCACCATCAGCAATGGAACAGACTCCATTTTTGGGCACTGAATCCACGCAAGAGAAGGCTTTTGTGGCTATAGGTACCCTGTCTACCACTGCTAGGAAACCTTTCAGATTCTGAGTTTTCAGGTTGTTTCTTTAATAAAGAAAAGCATAATAAGTCTTGTGTGACAGTTTGTTAGATAATTGCTTCTGGGTACTTTACCTTGTTGGACACGAACTTGAATATGCTCTAGATACAGTGATCGTTAATTCCTTAGGAGGTGATGCTACACTTGAATATGCTCTAGATGCAGTAATAATTAAATATTTAAGAACTGATGCTTTTGATTCTGTTCACTGGCCTAGAGAGCGGCTCTTGACGTTAATGGAATCATCATTTGAAAAGGGAATTTTGTTAAGACTTAATGCCTATTAAAGACATGGGCTTAGTTGATATAAAAATGGAATCTAAAATCATGACAAGGGATCTGGGTCTGATGAAAGTTACCAAAACAGATGTTATGAGGTTTGATGCTATCAGCATTTCAATGCGAGGCTTGAGAGTTGAATTTTGCAAAGTATACTTGGGGAGACCAATCTCCATGAGACAGCGGAGGGCCCTTGTGAGTTAAACCTATCTTCTGAGAGGGTTGTGTGCCTCTACAAATCTAAGTTGGGAGTTAGGGTAGCCATTAGGTGTATCAGAGTGGATTTCCTAGTCCCATTCGTTTCTCTTCCTCATTCTGTAGTTATTGATTAGGTTTCATATCCCTGGTGGCAATTTAATAATAACCCTCTCTGGCAATTTAATAATACCCCTCTCCAGTGATCTAAGGGTAAGGGTTAATAAGGTTTCCTGTAATGATTTGCATTGATCTAATTGTAGCCACACCCATGAGCCACAGGACTGCAAAGTCCCTTAGGAGGGTATCAAGTGTCAAAATTGTAAAGAATTCACACCAAGCTCATATGAGGAGGCAACACTGATAGATGAAATGAATGCACAAATAAGCTTTTCTATCTGGCAGTCCTGCGGGTTGCCAAAATGAAAGATGCTAAGACATCATCTCAAGTATCTGCTGACAATGAGATAGGCGGGCTAGGCCCAATGGCAAGTGCTTCTAGGATTGGGATTTGTTGGCACGCCGTTTGGAAGCTGCAGTTCAGCATTGGCTGCTATATCAGCTCTCCCCTGCAATAATATTACATCTATAACATAGCTGAATATGGAGACTCAGACTGAGCTTGAGATGAGGGATCCTGAGAAGAACAAGTTCTCCACCTACTCTGAAGTACTCTGTTCAAATAGTTTTCCAAAGTTAATATATAATAACTGTTTTTGTCCCGACTTCTGACCCAGTTACAGCAGTGAACAGGATAAAAAAAACTTGTCTGACTATGCATCTGTTATTGATGGCCAAACTGCATAAACTTGGTTTGTTTATGGTCCAATCAGTCAATATCAAACTCTATTCCCGTGACTCCTTTTCAAGAGAAAAAAGTGCATCACATCTGTGCCTGTTCAATGCCACACAGTGGATGATAACATTACTTCAGTGTAAGTATAGTGGGAGCCTATAAAGTTTGGTGTCCCTTCTCCAGATGATGTGTCTGATTCAGATAGTACATGTTCAAGCCCATCAAAATCTAGTGTTTGGGCTCCAAAGGCAAGGAATTGAGTCCCCAAGTCACATCCCTATGGTACTTGTCAAGGTAGTCATCCCAAGAGTTGAGCTGCTTCAGTCGATATGTAAGTACTGACAGCATGGATCCCTCCTCTTTAACTATTTTTCTTTGGAATGCCAGGAGCCTCCACTAAGACCATGAGATATCCTAAAAATGATTAGCTGATGTCCCCCCTTTTGTGGTGTGTGTTGCTGAAACGTAACAACTACTCTGCCCTTGTCTTTTTGGAGATACTCTGTCTACCATCAGGATAGGGACTGTCAAGTACGAGGTGCTTTGACAATGTAAATTAGACCAGATATATCCAAGTGACACCTAATTATTCAAGCTTTTCTTGACAGCACTTTTGAATTTCTAGAAGTTTATGTCTTATTCCACAACCTTGGGGGCTTTTTTGCTTCTGGGAGATTAGAACATTACTTTTCTGGACTAACTGGTTAGTTGATTCAAGTGGAGACTTTAATGCTTGACAAGAGGTTTGAGATTCTGGGGTATCAAACTCTGCCAGAACTGTTCTTTTTAGTTTTCTACCTTCTCGCTCTCTTTCTCTGCAATACGCTTCAATATCCTATATGGTAGGTTTTCTACTATAGTTCCACTTATTGCAAGCAATAGTCTACTCCAGAACTGTACCTACTGCAAGTGTCTCCAACATGGCAACACAACAAGTTCCATGGCTGAATCCTTGATGACTCATTTTGATCCGATTGGGTACGACATTTAGTCATCTTTAAATTTCATGAATTCCTTAGAAAAGAACATGAAATTACAGGTGACTAACTTGAATCAAGGGGTATCTTTTACATTCAACATACAAACAGAGTATATTCTCTTAAGAACTGTGCTCATTTGAGGGCTGAGAGCTGTCCTTTTGCTTCCATGCAGTCTAACTGCACTCAATTGTCCCTCTCTTGAGTTTGGGAGGTTTTCCAGAGAGATCATGGAAGAGTCTCACGTTCTTCATATCCTTTTTATAATGAAAGTGAAGAACCTCTTTCTCCTTTACATTAAGTCAATTTCATGGCAAAATATCTAATGAGATATCTCAGGCTGACATATTACAGTCTTATGTGAGGGGGACTTATGGCAATATATCTCTCTTGCACTCAACAATTTGGGAAGTTACTATAATGTCCAATTCACATATGATGAATTAGAGAAAGTTCTATGTGCCCTATCCAAGGGTGAGGCTGCTGGTGTGAATGGGGTAGTTTAAAAATTTTTAAACCACTTGCCAACTTATCATCATGGTTTTCATTACTATCAGCTGGAGTGCTGAACGAGGTTTCAAGTCAAGCACATCATAAGATGAAGAAAAAGAAGGTAATGTAAGGTGAATCAATTGCTATTTGCAGAGGACACGACCCTGGTAGTCGATTCTGAGTAGAAATTGAAGCAGCTGGAACCTGAGTTTGCATATGTGTGAGAGAATAAAGGTACTAATGAAAGAAGGTAAAAGTAAAATAATGAGATGCACAAAGTATGTTGATGGTGGCAAACTGAATGAGAACATGAATAGTAAGATCCTTGAAAAATGCAGATTTTTAAGTATCTGTGGATGAATGTAGAAGTGATTAGAGGAGTGGGTGAAGAAATGAGTTACAAAGTGGTTGATGCAAGTAAATATCTAGGTTTTATTCTCTTTCTTTATTAGTGTGACACCAGTACAGGCAAGAAAATTGCCCCCATCAATAATAGCCCAAGCACGAAAAAAAACATTCAGACAAAGAAAAAGTAAAAGGTCAGGGACAAGGCTGAAAATTAGGTAAAGATACAAAATAGGAAAGGAATTAGACACCGAGATGATGATAGATCTGTTTTTTGAAGAAAGATAGGCTATAAGAATTAGCAAAGACAGAGGGAGGAAGAGTTCCGGAGTCTGGAGGTGGATGGGAAGAAGCTTTCACTGCATCTACCAATCTTGCTTGGCAAGAGTTACCTGGCCTTGGCAGAGGGGAGGGATTAGAGAAAGAGTTAGGTATTCAGGAATGAATCCAAAGGAAAAGTTGTATGAATAGGATTGCTTATACCAAATGCATTATATAGAAAAGAGACTTGATATAAAACAGAAGATAAGAAGAACAGATGGCATGTAATGCAGATGAGGAGTTTGAGATGTATGATGAGTGTGTCTAGATTGGATACAATAAAAAATGTGGAGGAGAGGCAGAGAATAAGTAATACAAGAAATCTATTTGATAAGGTAAAATAAGGAGTGATGAGGTGGCTGGGGCATATGGAAAGAATGAATAAGGCATGACTAGAAATGAGTGTGGAGAGAAGTACGTGGAGTACAGCCAAGAGGAAAGCCTAGAATGAGATGGATGGCTGGGGAGGAAAATGCACATGATCTGCCATTACAGCAGGGAAAATGCATGAAAAATATGAGGATACATGGAGCAGATGCAAGGGGCAAATGAGATCTTCCACATCTGCTCAATGCTAATCTAGCTATAGGCAGGGGGTTGCCATGAGGTGAGGTGGTGAGGGTAAGCCAACTACAGCTCCCCAGTCCAATGGGAGAAAATGTGGAAGATCTAAGTAGTGTGTTGGGTTTACTAATAATAGCAGATAAGATCCTTTCAGTAACAATTAATACATTAATATACATTAAAGTTACATATCATTATAAGACTCCTATTAGTGCAAGTTTAAAATTAATGATCAACAACACAGGGGAAATCAAAGATCTATGTTTCATAACACTTAAAACTAAAATACTATTTTTTTTACAAGATATCTTATCCCACTGAAGCTGCAAAATGGCAAATTGTAACAAGAGAATTGAGATAAATGGTTATCCCAGCTCATTTTTGCCTTAACTTGTGAGAGAGTGCTTAACTCAAAGTCAACAGAGGCTGTAGTTGATGCCTTATTAGTTATGTAGTTAACAAGTAACTGTCTTTTCTTTTCTTACTAAAAAAAATCTCATGCCTTGCATTTTGCAGATAATGATTATTTGCAATTCATATTTTAGTACAGTATATCTTGTTTAATATTCTTGTGTGTGTAGAAAGCATGATCCCAATATAAAATCTCCCTCCTATTTCTGTTTTCTGCTCTTTCTCTCATGAATGAGGCCATAATCTTAGCAAGTCTGATAGATATGTTGTTTAAGCAATTTTTGTATTATAAAATTGCTTTTGCTGATAAATTTTATTATAAAAATTGCCTAGCTGATAATTTTTTTATAAATTTGACCCAGCTGATATGTCATTAGCCAGTCTAGATACATTTCAGTAGCTTCTTTATTATTTGAATATCTAAAATTCAGTCTCCTGCAACGCAAAGAACGTTCTGGAGATTGTTCGCCAGTAACCTATTTTGCCCATAAATATTTCTCGTTTCTTTTGTTTGCTTCCGCTTGTTGCACCTAAAATTCTGTCTCTCCCTTGCATCTCTGCCATAATTGCCTGCCAGGGACCACCACTACAGTAGGCCCTCGAATTTTATGGATTACTGCTCTGAATATACATCCTACAGGCGGGCTGAATGATCACTCTCATTTGGCGGTCAAACATTCCAGAGGCACGATCTTGCCTCAGCAGTCATGCTTAGTTCAAACCTTTTTTTTTTTGTGGCGTCTTCACAGAAATTCATCTGGCACAAACAATGTGAGAGATAGTGTTAAATTTGTTACTGTTTAAATCCTTTACAGTTCAAATCCAAAGAAATTTTTCTCAGTTCCATTCCCATACAAAACGAACTTTTGTAGATTACCTAACTGGAATCTCATTTTCCAAATTTAATTCCTTGACCTGGAAATCACCGCTGATATACATTGATGAGAAATTTCTTTCAATGCGAGTGCCAAAGTAAAAATTTCGCCCTCAGAAGATTCCTCATTACCACGTAACATCTATCCCTTCTCCTAGTGAATTCTAATTTCTTTTCACCCCTTTCTATCATCATAAATAAAGTGTTTTACGGCAATACTCGAAAAGAAAGTTTGCAAATAATTAATATAAATAGTTTTCGTCAATACTCATAAATACAGTGTTTTTTTGCTATAAATTGCAAATAAATAATAATTTACCTAAAGTGTTTTATGCTACACACTGCAAATACTTAATAAATAATTTTGCCTTGTAGGCATTGTAAATATTTCTTGTTAACCACAATTTAATGAATACATAATGTATTAATACTGCTGATTCTTCATTTATTGGAAATAAAGTTTTTGAGTTATAACTTGCAAATACTTCAATAGGTGGTTTGTCCTTTTAGCACTGCATATATATCTTGCTAACCAAAATAAAATGAATACATATTTATCTCGCTGATTCTTCCTTTATCGTAAATAAAGTGTTTTACCAGATAAATTGCAAATAATTAATAAGTAATTTTGCCCTACTGGCATTGAAAACATTTACGGTTGCACAATTTAAGGTATACAAACTGTACAGTATTTGTCTCGCTTATTCTTTATTTATGGTGATTAAAATATTTTACGCTAATGCCAGCAAATAATTAATGATTTTGAATGCTCTTACGGTAGCATAAATATTTCTGGTTAGCTGTGACTAACCAATATATTTTCATCCAGTAGAATAATATTGGAAACTCATTATTGGTGTGCTCTTGCCTTCAGTTTTCCCATGATTAACGGTGTGTTGTTTCTGTTTCTGCATTTGCAGTGTCCTCTATTCTACTCTGCCTGTAAGACAGAGGTAACTGTCAAGTTGAGGCCAAAGTCTTGGCATTCGTCTGTGGTGTCAGGAATCGAAATGGTGCTCACCACCTCCGAGATTCGAGGCAGCATTCCATAAATTTAAATTTTAAATTTATTCCAGCTTTCCAAAAACTAATTAAATTTCTTTAATGTCATTGCACTTCCAAAATTAAAAGAAAGTTTAATTCTGAGTTTCATTTATCCGAGTAGTGGGATGGGGGTCTGTCCTGTCTGTTTGTGAGCTCTTAACCGAGTTCAGTACCTTAAGTCCCCTAGTAAAACAGAAACTTAACAACAACCTCCCCACATATCTGTCAGTAACTTTGTGTAAAAAAAAAGGAATAATATCAAAGAATAATATTTTCTTTTTTCACATGATGCCAGCAAAGTGGCCACACCTAAACTAAAGAGTGACATGAATGCCCACTTTATTATCAATGGTTTCATGGTAAGTGAAAAAATTAGGACTGTCAGTCATTTGTATCCTTTTCACTATTATGAATGTCATATAATACAGACAATATGAGTATGAAATTCTTTCTCACCGTATCTATGAATACAATGAAATATTAGTAATATTTTTTTTAAAAATATGACAAGTCTTTCAGTGTTACTTACTCTCTATATGCCACATGAGTGGTGAGTACAGGCTTCCTGCACCATCTATCTTAAGTGTTTCCCCCGAGATAAACGAAGCTCCAGGTGATAACAAAAAACAAGTGGCACTGGCAATCTGACAAAGATAATTCAATGTCAATTTAAGAAAGGCTTTGCACTACAGTGTTCCCCCGATTATTCGCGTTTCTTGGTTCGCTTTCTCACTGTATCGCGGTTTATATATATATATATATATATATATATATATATATATATATATATATATATATATATATATATATATATATATATATATA